>JAMKCH010018564.1:0-24231 GCA_023653785.1 Ophioderma brevispina
CTTTGAAATTTTGAGCATTTTAAGCGTGAAATCTTACGGTGGGCCTTTAAAAAAAAGCGAATGCAATGCAAATATATTCTTATAAATCCCTACTCCATAAGCACACTCTAAAAGGATTACTCGGTGGAACATCCCTCGTCTCGTCTTAGTCAAAGTTTCGAGTAGTAACCTTAATGTATGCTTAAACACTCGTGGGGGGCTTTGGCGGTTTTCTATTTTTAATGAACAACTTGTACACTGCATCAATAGAAAGTATTGACATTTGGTATTTACGTCCAATGTTTGCTTAGTATCCTTTTTAGATTGTCCTTAGTAGGGTCATTGAATCCCTAATGGTCAAAAAGCAAGAAAAATCAAAACCTTGGACTTTGATCAACCTCGCAAATCATGCATGTCACAACAAATTATTTATACAAATAAATTTGTAGGGGCAATATGTAGGAAATTTTAGGCACCAGAAATAACTGAATAAGGGATGCATACATATACCTACATACCCACATACATACATAGGATACAATATGAATCACAGTAACATAACACAAATTAATTATAATAACAAGCGAAATATAACATATGCAATTAATTTTGCTTCAATGGGGAAAGTCAAGACACTGTAAAGCCAAAGCGACCGAAGAACATACGCCCGCTAAATGTAAAGCACAAAACATCCCGCTAATAATGAAACGGGGATACGTTTTTGCGGCACTTTTTCCAAACAATGGTTGAGCCAATATGCTTTAGCGATCGCTTTACCACACCTGTTAGGGACGACTTCAAAAGTCAAACGCCGGTTGACCTGCGGTTCAAGGCAGTTGAACTGTGTTTCATTGTTTAGAACAATAGAAACTGGTTACAACCGCAAAGAACCGGGCGTAACTGGCGAGTAACCGGGGAAGGACGCCCGATGTTCGATACTAGAGTTGGGATTTTGGAGGTTGCCAGGCTCCTGTAGAACTCTATGGAAAAAAATCCCTAAATCGGCATTAATATGCCTGATTGATTCCTCCAAAACCGCTTGATGAATTCATTCAATTTTTACCATAAGGCAAGAAGACACCATTTAAAGCAATTTTGTTCTGCGAACTTTTAGTTCGTAGAAGAAATTTGGAGAAAAATGCATTTGAAAATTAAATTTTCGCGCCATTTCAAAAATCCCTAGACTGCTGAGAACGTTATTTATTCAAATTTAGTCTCATTCTCATGTATATGGGGTCCTACCACGCCTATTGACTCCACGAGGTCCGAGCACGAACGTATACAAATGTACACGAGACTACGGCGCTCATGCAACACAACGTATACCCGACGTATTGACAGGATCTGGCTCATATCGCACCACATTTTGCTCAAATTTCCTTTCTAAGACCTGATTTGTCATAGTTGATCGCATTTTTTCGTGAAGCTAACGTTGAAGATTCGTGTTATGGGTGTGGCCTTTTGCAGTAAACCGTTTTCGCACAGTTATGACAGAAAAATGACCGTATCATGAGCCTTTAACACCATAGAATCTATATACATGTTTACTGGGCATTTATATAAAGTGCTAATTTTCCGAGGGATGCCAAATAAATCCGACCTTCCCCCCTGGTTTTGAGGCTGCTCCTTAGACAAGCCAACTTTATTTGAGCCAGAAGTGACACGCTTATGAATACTTCCGAGACTCCCCACAATGATTGCAATTGTTTTACACGAGTATGGTGTTTCCAGGCTGATTAGTTGAACATTCAATGCCTGGTAACAGTTGAATTTTCTATTGTAGCAGGTGTTTATGAATGCATCAAATGGACATGAAATTTCAACAATAAAAGCCTGCATCGTATGGCGGGCACGACTGAGTAGATCGGGTTTTCTGTGCAGGCCTAATCCAAAATCTGATCGGCTTTCCAGTAGATCACCTGTTATAATCTGCTCAGTGAAAATATCAACTTTGTGGTGTAGTTTCATGGTCTCGTTTTTAGTATCAGTAACGATTCTGTCCTGTCTAGCAACATAAATATTTCTAAATGTTTGGGGTATGCGGTGGGGTAGTATAAATGCAGTAGAGCAGGGGGGACACGACCTGCTCGATTTGGGCATTGGGGATTTCCAAACGGTAATTTAGGGAACTGTTACGTGCATTTACTATGGCAATCTCTGTCTCAGTTACATTACAAAATCTCCTCTTAAACTTTAGTTCAATAGTTCAATACGTCTTAATAACGGTCATTTAGATTTAAATATTCGTGACCAGGCCTAGCCTTTAGTCAAGCCTGTGTGTAACAGTTCGATATGCGTAAGAGCGCCCTCTAACCGTTAAGTCTTTGAAAAAGACTAGCCCTTAGTTACGCCGGATATTGATGCCGTTTTGAATTTACTGTTGTTGTTAGGTTGGCATGTCCTACCCCACCCCTGCAGTAGAGAATTGCATTCTAAGGTCATCATCTAGAACTAGGTTTGACAAATACTTTGTGGACAAAGCATGATCACGTGCTATTCAGACAAGTATTTGAAAAAAAACTGTTGGTCGCCAGGCATAATTTTAAGAAATAAGAACAACATTAAAAAGCATTTTAAAGGAGTAGATGGTTTTCTAGTTTGAAATTGCACGTTAATTACAGAAACATGTAGTATAAAAAGAAATATCATAACTGATTTAAAGGAGATGTTTGATACATGAGTGTAAGATTGTATTAGAACCTTGTTTACAACTTGATCTCCTGTTGACCTTTGACTTCGGTATGTGACCTTTGACCTCACATGTGTTAAATGTGTTAAAACTAAATCCCCAAGTTATAAGCTTTAATTTAAAGACACTATCAGTGATTTGAAAAATATTTGAAATTTGCAGGAATATCTTCAAAGCGGAGGATAAGTCTGTAGAATTCTCATAAGTTACCTTTTCCAGCTGTAGAACTGACAGAAAAGGAAGAAAACGGCAGTGTTCCAAGATACGATTCTCCATTCAATTACGTGTTGTAGTAAGTGTCCGTTTTTTTTTTTTTTTTTTTTTTGATGCCGTTTTGAATTTACTGTTGTTGTTAGGTTGGCATGTCCTACCCCACCCCTGCAGTAGAGAATTGCATTCTAACAACCGCATATGTGATTTAAACATAAATCTGATAAGGTCATCATCTAGAACTAGGTTTGACAAATACTTTGTGGACAAAGCATGATCACGTGCTATTCAGACAAGTATTTGAAAAAAAACTGTTGGTAGCCAGGCATAATTTTAAGAAATAAGAACAACATTAAAAAGCATTTAAAAGGAGTAGATGGTTTTCTAGTTTGAAGTTGCACGTTAATTACAGAAACATGTAGTATAAAAAGAAATATCATAACTGATTTAAAGTAGATGTTTGATACATGAGTGTAAGATTGTATTAGAACCTTGTTTACAACTTGATCTCCTGTTGACCTTTGACTTCGGTATGTGACCTTTGACCTCACGTGTGTTAAATGTGTTAAAACTAAATCCCCAAGTTATAAGCTTTAATTTAATGTAGGTTACACTTTCCTGTCATTTCAAATAAAGAAAATAGAAAAGGCACCCAATTGGGCGCAAAATGTGTAAATAAGTTACGAGCTTTAACGTAAAACTCTCCTGTCATTTCAGATAAAGAAAATAGAAAAGGCGCCCCAATTGGGCGCAAAATATGTAAAAACTGCATCCTTAAGTTACAAGCTTTAATTTAATTTATGTAAAAATCTCCTGTTATTTCAAATAAAGAAAATAGAAAAAACGCCCAATTGGGCGCAAAATGTGTTAAAACTAAATCTCCAAGTTATAAGCATTAATTTAACGTAGGTTACACGGTCCCTTCCTGTCATTTCAAATAAAGAAAATAGAAAAGGCGCCCCAATTGGGCACAAAATATGTAAAAACTGCATCCCCAAGTTTAAGCTTTAATTTGATGTACATAAAACTCTCTTGTCATTTCAAATAAAGAAAATAGAAAAAAACGCCCAATTGGGCGCAAAATATGTTAAAACTGAATTCCCAAGTTACAAGCTTTAATTTAATGTAGGTTACATCTTCCTGTCATTTTAAATAAAGATGTTACCTAAAACTTCGTCTTAAATAATATCCACACATGTATGGTAAAACTTTAGACTTATGCTTCAATCATTACCACAGATGTGTTAAAAAATGGATATTTAAAGCAACATAATTTTAAAAAAATTGCAACCCTGAATTGACCCCTTTTACTGAAAAATGACCTTAGGGAGAAAAGGCAATCCCTTCCAAATAGTTGCCTTTCACCCTTGTCATATGTACCTCTTGCTCACCGTAGTGTAACTCTACGTGGCCTGATCATTTTCTTACTTATAACTCTCCTATTCGTTACTCACCCTTTATCTATCCCTGCAACGTTTTAACCAAACTCCCTATTTTCCTGCCAGTCTTGGCAGAGACTAAAATCAAAGAAATGCTTTTTAAGACCATTTGAAACCTGCAATTATTTTATTTCTTTGTCTGAAATTGCATCGCAATACACACCCAACAATAACTCGAAAATTAATAGTAGTACGTAGATCATTTTCATAAAAGAAAAACATTTAATGAAATGACCTTCAGATAGAAATAGATTCATTCGCCATTTGAGGGCAGTGATTTCTATAGTCCTCCCTTGTAATTTAAGGTTACATCCGCTTGAGATGAGCTGATAGGGCAGTATGTTTGACAACCATAGCGAACACGTCATTATGAATTTTAAGAGAAAGCTTGCATTAAATTCCAGCCAGACATATTTAGCCCAATTGACCTTTCCCATTTTGATAACTCTACCGTCAGCATCCACCTCATAATTCCCAAATAAAGCCACCTCCCCGTCATTACCTTCATCATGGAAGATCGCTTTTCTCAGTTTGGTCATGTGCAGATGGAATGATGACCTGGAGCTGAACCTTGTCTGGGGATCATCAGAGTTTAATGATTGAAGCAAAAATAACAACCTTTCAGCAATATACATTGAAGATGGATTTAAAATACCAAGGCCACCCTTTGCTTTTTGGAATAAAAATTATAAAAAAACAAACACACACACACACACAATTACATACAAACATTAAAACCTACATAAATTAATATTAAACTTGGATATATTTCATTAGGATTTTATTTTTGTTCCCATTTTCTCAATATAGACATGTGTCTTAAAATTTCACATTTTCGAGTTTTTAGACACCTTATTTTTGAGGCACTGGCACATTGAGAAAATACAGTGCGAGTCACTAAAATCCATACATTCTTAATTAAAATAGTTAAGAATTATTTCTGCTCAAATGTTTGCTTTGCCTAGAGGATCAACAGCCTTTCAGAAAACGTTTGTTTGGTGTCATTTAGACTTTGAAGGAAGAAGCCTATTTTACTGAGAGACTTAAAAATCCTGTTTAGCCATTTTGAGACACACAAAGATACATCGTTTACATATAAAATGCATGGTCTTCAGCAGTGCTTTTGGTAAAAACATTTATTGTCAAATAATAGAAGGTGGGAGAATAATTGCAGGGTTATAAAATTAATATCCCCGATATTACAAAAGAAAATGCTGAGTGAAAAAAATGTTCAAATGTTCCAGATAAGAAAGTTAAGATGGCTGGTTTAAGACCACAGTTTACTTTGGATCAGCAAGTTCTCATGGTTTTAACCTACAACGAATAACCGGGGAGCTAGCAGACATTTGTAACACATCTCGAGTACAAAAGGGTTGAGTGATTAAATATGTAGACAGCCTGACAGGAACCCCTGAAACGCGAGTGCTGCAAAGTGGTGCCTTGATTAGAGGAAGTTTACACAAAGATTGTACAGGAGTCATATTTTTAATAAGGATTCAGATAAGGTATAGTTTTCTACTATCTACAGCCTAAAGTTTCAGAGTTATAGGTAAAACAACCAAAGGCAATAAAAGGGTCAATTTCAGTTATACAAGGGTCAAATTTTAAAGTGGCTCCGATTTGGATGAAAAGTGGTGCAAATTATTAGTGAAGTTCATAGGATTAAAATAAGGAATAGATTTGACTGTCTTAAATGCTTAGTTATCGATGTTGGGGCACAGAAGGTCAAGGACCATTGCATTCAATGGGGCTTGACCTTGTTTCCCCCTACATTTTTAATTATTTGAGACACCAAAAACTACTCATTATTATACAATATAAACAATATCTCAACTGATGTGTGCAGGATAAAAAGACTGGAACAGAAAAGAACAAATAACGTTTCGACAATATAAAAATGTCTTTTTCAAGACAGACAAGGTGACCGATTTTTACAGCAGATTTTCTAAATAAATAAATATTATTATTCTTATTCTCAATTTTTCCGTTTGGATGTTAAAAGCAAATGGTCTAATTATGGCGGTAGACCTACTATGCCTACTAACATCCACTATTTGTTCATATCATCTAAAAGGAACATTTCTGGTGTTAAAATAGTAAAATGTATTATAAAACGTTTTAAAAATAGGCAATTCTTCAAACTTTGAAGTTACAATTGTGCATTTTTCAGCAGCTAAGAAGTTTTTAGGAAAGAAATGTGATATAAAGTGCTAATTTTAAAAGCCAGGCGAGGTTAGCTCATGGTCTAGAGAAGTACCCGCAACAGGTACAACACAGCCAAGTGTCATTAGCACTTAATAGGAACAGCACGATCAGCATGAACAGACAGGCATTGGCCATCATCATCCATCTTCATCATCAAGCATCCACATTGGCTCACTAAACGTGTACACACACAAAATTACTTGAAATATTCTAGACCAAAAAATTGTCAGAGGATGCCAGTGACTTGTTGGGTTGTTGCAGTTGTAAAGAAGCTGTTAGTGTCCCACAGCTTCCCGCCCTTGCAACATTTTGTGTCGTCTGACACATCACGACAATATGAAAAAACACTTGCAGAGTTTCTATGTGCAGACAGCCTACTGACGGTAATAGGGTCGAAAACAACAATTCGTCAGACTGGTGATTGCAGTGGCTCTTAATCAATGATTGGTGTATCTCAATGAAAGACCTGCTGCCAGTCCCGTAACCAGTGGAGGACCAAATCAGCGCCCTTCCATGTAAACAGAACAATTTTATAATAAAATGACTCCGGAGTCATTAATTCAGCAGACGCCGAAAATGGCTTTTAACACAAGAAAACACACGCCGAAGTTGATTCCCACGGCATCCACCCTGTCTGTGACTGGTCTGTGACCTTTGTGGGTTTTACTATCAATGAATACGATTCTACGATGTTCAATGAACATTGTTCATGTAATGGACACATTAGTTGATTAAAGTTACGGCAAACTTAAAAGCCTAGAAATTACCCGGATAACTTTGGCCTCTTATTAATGACCCCCTGTTTTGGGTATGTTATATTTATGTGGAAAATATATCTGTATTCTTCAGATGACCTAAACTATCATTTTCGAAAAAAATGAAGAAATTTCATATTTTGTGAAAATGTGCCAAGTGCCGCTTTAATGCATGCTCCAATATACTTAGCGTGTGGATTTGTTATGCTTTTAATCCTCAAATTGTACAGTGCACCACTAGACAGTATTGACCTTTGATACTTACATGAAATGTTTACACATGGTTGTCCTTATAGATCATTGAAATCCTAATTGCCAAAATTAGTTAAGATTAAAGCTAAGACAAAGCAAATGCCTTGACTTTGATTATGTATGTCACAACGAATATATAAATACAGTACAGTTGGGCGCCACCATATTTGATTTCAAGCAGGAAATATCACATTATCAGAAACAATGAATGGGAAATAAAGGCCAGCGTGTTTTAGTTTGATTTCCAATTCTTCTGTATTTTGAAACTTTTAATACACAGGGGAATATACATTTTCAATCCGCCAGTAGCTTGCATGTGCAGATATATAGATTCACCAATTAAAATAAATTAATATTACACTTGGACATATTTCTTTCCTATTTTTTGTGGCATTTTCTAATCATAGATATGATCGTGAAGTCAATCAAATTATTAATGCATCTCTTAAGATTTCACACTTTCGAGTTTTTAGATACCCCATTTTTACTGCAAGTATACACATCTTTCTTTATCATACCATCAAGTAGTTTTAAGTGAAACATCAAAGGAGCCGCGTTCCTCGTATTTCCCGTATTATGTCAATGACTGCGTATATACCGTACGCGCTTACTAGCATAATATAGAAAAATATTAGGTCGATGATCGCGTATCTGAGGCGTACAAATACTTCGGAACAAACCATTATCGGAATGGGGGGACTACGTGTGAATCGAGTTTTCTTTACAAATAAAGTGTTAAAAACCATGAAAACACACTTTTAAAACGCTAAAATCACAAAACTAATCTCCTTCTAATTACATTAATTAAATTTAGTGGTATGATAAATTCGTTATGAGGTTCAGCGTCGATATATGCGCTCAGTGTCATACTTCGCGCATGGTATTTCACATACCATGTCTCCACTTCACCTCATAACTAATAATACGATTTTTAATCGTGTGTACAATACATTTTAAAGGGAGCGATACAGATTGTACTATCACTAAATAATTATGTGTAAAACATGAAAATGAATCAGTTTTGATTTTAGCCCATAACACACAAACTCGCGCATACTATAAGGACATTCATCTCTCCAATTCAGTTTGTGTTCAATGAGAGCCAAGAGAGTTCACACTTAAAGTGACAGAGAGGGAGATTTTTAGGATACAATTTCTCTCAAATGCACAGAACGATTGTAGACCACCTACCAAGGACGTTCCGAAGGTTTATGGACAAACAAGTAAAAGGAAAACAGCAAACCTGTTTTGAACTTGCCTGACGATTCCCATAGGACCCGTGCTGTTGCGTTCTTCGTGCACGACAGGAAAGTACTTAAATCATCATCTATTAAATAAGACGGCCGTATTCGGTTATCTCACTTCAGGTGTGATCTAATACTGGAAAGCATTCCAAATGTGCAAAAAAACCCGAGTTCGAAAAAATTGGGGGTCGCTTCGGTTGGAAATCTCCTCAGCCTTAAAGTGATTCAGAGATTTCGAAATATAAATTTTGGTGTAGTAATTAAAATAGTCATATAGAACTAAAGATAGTTAACTTAAAAGCTTAATTCCAAGTTATAGATGAATCAGATTTTTCGTTTGTCATGCAGTAAAAATTTATGAACACAGTATATCGGTGCCATAGGATACTGTGTATAACAAAAATTTCCGGGATCCGGAAATTTATACAAAGTTGTGATTTTCTATATGAAATACACAGCTGAAAGACAACTATAGTGATTTGCTAAAGTATAAAAATAGAAAAAATCTTCAAAAATCAGATTGCAATCTGTAAAACAAGTATGGGTACCCTTACATATCTGCAAATGACTAAGATCAGAAGCAGCCTAAATAAGGACAAAATCGGATATTTTAGTCATACTCTCCGTACGGACACTTCACTTCAAACATGTTATTGAATGGAGGGTCATATCTTGGAACAATGCTGTTTCTTCCTTCTGGTAACTGTTTAGCCTCTTGAAAAAGTAAACTTTGAGATTATACAGGACACTTATCATCCAGTTTAAGCTATTCATACAAATTTCAAATATTGGACTTATATTGAAACTGATAGTTTGTCTTTCGTATATGAAAAAAAACACGATTTGTTTGAAAAATGAGTGCGCTCTCATCATGAAATCTCTTAGTTACCCTCTAAAGGCTGGCTGACTCAGAGATTTCCCGATGAGGGCGCACTCATTTTTCAAACAAATCGTGTTTTTTACATATACATAATACTTGTCCATATACTAATCATGGTGTGAAATAACTAAGCTCAAATCGAAGTCTTTCATATAGAAAATCACAACTTTGTTATAAAATTCCGGATTCGGAATTTTTGTTATACACGGTATCCTATTACACTGTTATACTGTGCATAAATGTTTACTGCATGAAAACGGAAAATCCGATTCATCTCGAACTTTGGATTTGAGCATTTTAGGGGACTATCCTTAGTTTTAGATGACTATTTTTAATTACTACACAAAATAATTATATTTCTAAATACCTGAGTCAGCCTTTATTATAAGCGATTAGTTTGTAAAGGACCAGTAGCGCCTTGTCTAAAATAGCAAAAAAAATGTTCGCTGCGTGTTGAGATATGCAAATTGTCTGACCCCTAATTCCAATTTTTGCCAACATCTTATGAAAGATTCGAGACTTTGTACCATCAATAGATACAAATACTTACTTGCAATCCGAGGGATATAAAGCTAAATTCTCCTATTTTTGCCTGTAAGAATCTAGCCGATCAAAATATAATGTCCTGGCCAAAATGATCGCGATTTGAAAAATATCAAAGTTATACATGATATGATGAAAGTGTGACACACTTTGTGTTAAAACAAGGCGAAGGACAACAAACCAAATCAAACGAGAAGAAAAAAAAAGTGTACACGATTTGTATCCGCTGAAGTGATTACAATCAAAAACAAAAGCATGTAGTCCATCATAATGTGATTACTTCTTCGGTCAATTTGATTAAAAAATAAAATAATAGAGGGCAAAAGAATAATCCCATTGCAATCGGGTAACTGTTACAATACAGGGATGACCAAACCTGTTAGCGCTGTTCAGTGAAGACAAATTTAGTTTTCCCCTATAAATCGATGAAACACATAATTTAATTGCCATTCAGGGAAGCAATCACCCCTCAGTAGTATATGGGGCACTGCGGTGCAATCATTTGCTAAAAGCATGAAAAGACACCGTCAGAATCAACTGAAATTGGAAATAAAGCCTTTATCGAGAATATCTATTTGACCATAGACATAACCTCTAAACACAACAATAAAAGTTTATCAATTAGTGCAAGAAGGTTGTTTCTCACCTAAAGACATTTGCACCAGAAACTATTTTTGTGTTATCATACTTCTATTGTCACAGAATAATGTGTCAAAAGTCTAGAAAAATCAGCAATGGGGAACATGTAAAAAATTGGGGGAATGTTTTTGTACAGGGGTCAAAAGTAAAACACAATTGTTTTGAAACCTACACCAAATTATTCATCTGGTGATGAGGATTTTAAAAAGTATAGTTTGCCATATCTACGGTCATTAGTTTCAGGATTATAGGCTCAAGACTGTTCAAGGTCATCATGGGGTAATTCTTTCAGAGTGATCCAATTTTGACTAGTCTCAAATTGTTTGTCTGGTCATATACTGTAAAAGAAAATGCGTATGCATAATTGTTCTGTATTTTGATATGTAAATTAGATGGTAAGTATTAATGACCTCATAGGATCTGTAGATCATTGTTACATTTTGACCTCTATTATGTGACCAAATGGCAAAGTTAGTGAAGTATTATATTTCCTAGTCCTTTGGGACTATATGAGGAATTTGGGACCATTCTGAAAAGAATCGGAGCATTCTGAAAATGTTACCCCAGGATGACCTTGATCCTTTATTGCCCTACAACTATTAAACTATAACCCACAAATAGGGCAAACTATACCTTTGTTAATCCTTAGGATATGGCAAAATGTTGGTATATAATTCAGTACAATTATACCTACTTAATATTTCCCCCTGTACAAACATTGCCTCCGTGCAAATGCATATTCCCGCTACTTCCTCTCATCATTCTAAGTATAATAACACCAAATTGTTTCTGTTGTAATTATTTTGAGGTGAAACTCTTATTTTATCTAAATTTCTTTCACTAAATTTCTTTCAAATCCTGTGAACTAGGCAAAAGTAACAATGTATCTGCCGATAGAGCTTCGATCGAGAGCCAGGCCAACCCATGTTTGACTTTGTACACACAAGTGTTCCTGGTTATTGGGAAGGACTTGCTTTACCTGAACGTATACGAGGAACGTGGTAAGTATTCAAGTCCACGCTCGCTAAACAACCGAATGCTGAATGATTCTTATCCTTTGAAATTCAATCTAGATGTAAAATATACGGCATTTTCAACTCAACAAGGTGATCTATCAGATCTGAGGTGCAGACTAAAATTAGTCGGCGGCACGAATTTGCCGATGTAATCAATTTTGTATGGTATAATACAAGTTCAAGTTATAGAGACTTTTATGACATGAATAGGAGAAGCAAATCGTACATAATTGTAATATTAACACTCTGGTGCCCAGGTGTGTGTGTGGGGGGGGGGGGGGAGGGGACCCTGGTGTTTATTTTGTGATTTATCAAATTTTGTGAATGTTCGCTCGGTGTCAGTTTTGTTAATTATCTTACTTTACCATGCATATATTTTTCGTTCAAAAATGTTGAAATCCGTCGTTCCGTTAATAATTAGAAAATTAGGTCTCTTGAAAAAAACTTTCACCTCCATTTTTTTTAAATATTACAATTTTTGTCGATTCTGTCGACCGAAAAATTGGAATTTTAGCCATTTTTAATTTTGTCTCCTAGGATATAGCTGTCTTATAAATTCGTGTATACGTATATGTGATTTAAATTTCATGAACACATTCTGACACGAAAGTGGTTTTGTTACGAGTGTTCCATGGACTCCCACCAAAACAAATAAATAGACGAAAAGTGTACTTTTAAATTTAGATGAGGTTTAAAGGTAGTTAAAGGTAGATGATCACCAAATGATCACATATGACCAAAACCAGCACCAAATGATCACATATGACAAACAATTTTAAGCCTGGAAAAAGCAATTATGATTCTTTGCTTTGAAAATGTTGACACTGCCATTCCATTTTACTCTTAATCTACAAATTTCTAGATTGAATGCAAACTTTCAAACCATTTACAGCACTGGGTGATATCTACCTGAACTGTAGCATGCAATTTTAAATTCCCCATGATAACGGTTGTAACATTGACATACTTTGTCAAACATATGCTTTCAATACTGAAACTGAAAGAGTTGGTTTTACATTTTCTAGATATGACTTTAACCTTAATTTCTTTACTGCAAATCATTTAAGCATTGTCTTGTGCCTGTAACTTGTACTTTAACTATGTTAACTAAATTATATAACGGGCGAACATTTGACATACTTCTTACAACTGTTACATTCTAACAGCTGTAAATGAAAATAATAATAATCTAGTTCCTATAAAAATTACACGCAAGTGCTACAAATACCATTCACAAAATCAAAGATGAAAATTTAACACACTTGGGTTTTGGTTTACTGTGAGAAGGCCCATATTACCATCAAATGCTAGTATTTTCTGCTTACATAAAAACACGGTATGTTGCATTGCAGTATGCTTAAAGGGGTATTTGTATAAGGAACGACCCTGTCAATCCTCGGATTGTATGACTTGAGAGTTGCATTAGACCGTCAGTAGTGCATTAAGGAGAGGAGTGGATTTGCACTCTGCTTTTAACATCAACGACCAGACGCAACGCTGTCCTTTTTCCCTATTGGCCTTCATGGATGGATTATATCAACAGAACAAGTGAATAAGATGTCTAGAGTTGTAAGTGCTTTCGTTTTTTGGTCAAGATTTCATTAGCATGCGACAGCTTGAATTGATCTCAAAACACTATTGAACTCCAGGGCTAGTACACCACCTGTAATATTTATTGACCGATGAAAAATGCCGTACGCAATCTGACATTGTAAGAAGTACCGGAAGAAGTGGCCTATCCAGACAAGAGGAATACCCAAGGCGGAATGAGTCTGGTTGATATTTCATTCCTTCTTTTCTTCCTTTTCATACTTTCAATAGTAGACATTGGCTCTACCCTGGACCTGCGAAGGTGTCTAATATCCTGTCAAAATGAGCGCATTTTATTTCAACAAAGAATCTGTGCAAAATTTCCCATTGAGAATTGACAAATACACTGCTTTCGAGGCGTAAATTCGATTCCAAATCCACTTGCATTAGCTCTGCACAGTAGGAGCGCCGCGCCGGTGGAATTACTTCCTGTAATCTTACAGGACGTGACCCTCGATATGACGTCACACAATTTCAAATCCATGCGCTCAGATTTACGAGTGCGAGTTCTCGACGAAAAAACACAAAATTCACTCATATGAAATTGGTTTTGGTTCAATTACAGTAACTGGTCACGTAAAAAGCTCATTTTGATTTAAAGCACAAATGAACCATAGGAAAAAAAGCGACGTTGAATGCATTGAAAATACGTACTATTTTGGACATAAATCACAGTCATGAACTACAACAAGGTTAATATCTAAGTCTTTGAAATTCCACCGCCGTCATAAACTAGAGCATTACATATTGACTTTAGCTTGTCTGGAATATTCACTGAATTTGGTTGTTTAATACGCTCATTCGCATATTGATTTTGTCATATTTACAGGTACATTCATGCGGGATAACACGAAATGAATTAATATCTTAAGAAAACTCGTGTTTCAATTAAGTATCGTCACTACATTTTAAAGAACAAAGAATTGTATTATTATATTTTTAAAGTAAACTTACCGAGCTAATGGATTTTTTTGATTGACAGAAATGCCATATGAAAAGTTGCAAGTAGAACGAATAACGCCCTGTCTTGACATACTAAAATTACGTTTTGAACATCCTTCATAATCCATCTCGTATACGCGCAAGGTGCTCATTTTCATCCGGGAACTTGTACCAGAGTGATCATGTTTACAAAAAAATCTGTTGCGAAATTGGTTCGTTCGCGTCACCGAACAATGCCTAAGACTGAAGCACATAAAAATTAACCTTACAGAAATATAGACGACATTATGTCATATGAACAAAAAAAAACATTCGAGGCACTCATGTTGAAAATTACGGCAAAAGGTGAAATTTTCGATCGTAAAAATGCCCTAATTGTCACCTGCCAGACGATTTAGCACAAACTTCAAATTTACAGTTCGTTTGCACACGCGACAAAGAAAGTTTTCCAGTATTTATATTACGCTCTGAACTGATACAAGTTTTTAGCTTACTTTAAGGGATTTATTGGTATGAATCTATCGGCACATATATAATGAAATATCCCTAAATATGACGTACCAGATGGTTTTCATGGTCATTGGAGTATTCCTTGCGAAGAAATCACCATTTTCATGCTTAACGTTCGAAACAGTAGACGATTTAACGAAGCCGCCATGTTTATTATTTACGCTATCGTTTTGCCACAAGCCATGTTTAGTCTTTCACACCAATTGAAAGATGATCGGTGGTTAGTCAAGTTCTGGCCTGTATGAAAGACTATCGCGTTTACTTTTAACATCGAAATTAAAAACAGCTTTTAATTTAACGTTTTCCTTTAAAATATATAAATTTATCAAAAATGGCATACATTTGTGCCTAATTTTTATAAAATGAGCCTGGGATTCTTGAGAAATATAGTTTTTAAAATAAAATTAGGAAACTCTTCATCATACAAAGAAGCGCTACTCGGTATATTGAAAAGTACGTAGATTGCTGAACCGCGCATTAGTGGGTTTCGAACACTGGTCTCTATACAATGGATTGTAAACCTGGGCTTCGTAATTGAGGCACTGACGGCCATATTGGTCATCCAAAAAGAGCCCAAGCAGGCGGTTAATAGCCGGTCATTTATACAAAATTTGTTCCCATTGAAATGTGGATAAGCGACATAACAGACTACAGAATCAAGCCAATTCATTGAGCTCATTGTATTTGCGCGTATGGGATGGCATGTCTCTAAAACGTGCACCCGGGATACAACTTCTGTTAAACAGGTGTCTCTGGAATGCTATTGTGTTCGGTAGACCAAGATGTCCGCCCGTTGCTCCTTTTATCTAATATACAATTAAAGCTATAAATATTACGCGACCCCTTTTAAAATGTCCACGTTTTCATGGATTGTTAGTGTTTAGGCCAACTAAAACCTTTGTTAATCACGAAATGATATCTAAAACACCCCTCTTTACATTTTTCTCAAATCACTGAGGTTTTAAAAAGTGTATTTTTTTTTGCAATAAAAATTTCTAAACGAACTTCGCTCCTATCGTTTGTGTGCTCAACGAAGTTCACAAGGATGAGGCTTGTGGCAAACTTGCTGAAGTCACGTGATATATTTTCGCTGGCATATGTTACGGTATTGCATGCGGCGTTGTAAATATACCACAGGGAATAAACATGGTAGCTTCCATGATTGCTGTACAGTTGTGTACATTTGTCGGAATAAATCTGGATTTTTTTCGCAAGGAATACTCCAATGGCCATGAAAAACATCTGGTACGTTTTGTTTAGGGATATTTCATAATATATGTGCCGATAGATATAAGTTTCTGGATGAAAATGACCACTCCACAAGATGCATTTAAAGGGGTTGAGCAAAGCGTCCATCCACATACGGCACATGCAGAAACAGACGAAAGTTCGGAATTCACAACCGTTGACCACCATTTTGGTCAATTTGGATAACGATGTTTAAAGACGTAGACCAATCCTACGTAGTAATAGGATTATAGCACTTAAACCAAAATAATAGTGTGAGTTTGTTTAATACGCTCATTCGCAGGTACTTGAAAAGCGTAAACATTTCAAAACTCTGCTGGAATTTGACAGCTTGAGCCCCGGGGCTTGATCATGAATAAATCTGTCTTGTATCAAACGTGGAGAAAGACGATTGATAAATTGAATATTTATAAACAAAGTATACATAGTGTAGACTTATTCTGCAGTCTCTTGTACAATAATTAATTAAAATTGCTAATGAAAACCGCGCGAAAAATATCGTACCTAGTACCGGACACCAAAGTACGAACCCTTAAAAATACCTTTCAACGTTTATTCGTCGTTGGGCGTTCTTACTTTGTGGTTTGAGTATCGTCACCGTTCTAATATGGCCGTGGAACAGCTTCTTTTTTTCTTCTTGCGATTAGTGATTACTTAAAGGTGCTCAAACAAATCTTCTCTCTTGATATCTTACCTACATGGTTGGTTAAAAAAAAACATGGATGTATTACTGCCTGTTGTAACAAGAATTGTCAATACCTCACTTGTTTCTGGTATATTGCCAACAACCCTCAAACAATCCATCATCAAACCTTTTCTCAAGAAACCCAATCTTGCTCCTAACACATTGAAGAATTACCGGCCAGTCGCTATTATTTTTTTTCTATCAAAACTCATTGAGAAAGCTGCTTCCTGTCAGGTAATTAATCATGTGGATATGAATAACCTTCGTACAAAAAATGTCACAGCACTGAAACTGCTCTTCTAAAGGTTAAAAACGACATCCTCCAATTCATCGATAACAATGATGCTGTCCTTTTGGTTTTATTAGACATGTCGGCCGCTTTCGACACAGTAGACCATGCCGTTTTCCTTCAGACACTGAAAGACACTGACTACCAAGGTTTAATGATTTATCTGTTGAACATGTTTTACAATATTCTTTACCGCATGGTTCCGTCATTGGCTCTCAAGCTTTTATAATGCACAACAGTCTTGTTGGTGATATTATCCGCAAGTACAATATTTGTTTTCATGCTTACGCGGATGTTAATCCCTAAAGAAGGATGATTATGGAAAAAGCAGTTAACATTCATCGTACTTGCATTTCTGAAATTAACAATTGAATGGTTCAAAATAAGCTACAGCTCAACCAAGACTTATTTTTTGTCATTGCTAGTTCCAGAGTGCTCAATACCTTGCCTGACATTGAGTTAAAACTTCGCAATGCTTGTATTAAGCCTTCAACTTTTGTTAAAAACCTTGGTGTTTACTTTTTGATACTTCACTTTAATATGTCACATAATGTCAGTAATGTTTGTAAAATTGTGAACTTTCATATTTGTAATCTCTGGCGTATTCGTCAATTCATCACACTTGTCATCACGCTGTCAGAGCACTGGTCCTTTCACGTATTGATTACGCAAACTCACTTTTAATGGTGCGCGTGGAATTGACCTAAAACGCCTCCAGCGCTTGCAAAATAAAGCCGCGCGTCTGGTGTTTGTGTGTGGACGGGACCGGCCCTCTGTCAGCCTCCAAAGGTCCTGTGAAGGAAAGAATTATCTTTAAGATATGTTTTAATGTGTCCATAATGATGCTCCTACCTATTTCACTGATCTTATCTGTTTGCATCGTGATAATATTTCAGGCAGTTATAGGCAGAGACTACGCTCTATGCTACCCGCCTCTCGGTTTTCCGCTCTAAAAAGAAAGTAAGCGATAGTTGCTTCAAGATCCAACTCCTTGCTTTGGAATGAGCTTCCATCTAGCATCAGAGAGTCAACGACAATATCATTGTTCAAGAGCTGCCTCTTTCCAGGATGATTTTTCTCATAGTTTTTGCTTTTTCTCTGTAAGGCGCAGTGTGCTTTGTAGAGCGCCATATAAATGCTCTGTTATTATTATTATTATTATTATTATTGTTCCGATCGTCTTTAGAACCCCTCTGACTTACCCGAAGTAGTATCAATTTTGATATCAGAATTGAAGGCCATATTTTCTCATTGTCGTCCTGAAATTTCAGTCTTCAAATCCATTTCTTTCCCAAGAGAGAGAAAAAAAACTGTCGTTTAATGGTCAACCATCAATTAGCAGAGTAGCGAATATGGCCTTGTCGCTTTTACTATCAGAACCGCGAGTTCGTTTCCCACGATACTTGGTAGTGAGTGTCTGCAAGTGCCAGGCTCTCATATCAAGTAGAGAACACGATGGACATAAATCGGATCATATGCATATTCTTAATAACGCATATACGACTTTGTGCCATACGCAATATTTTCAAGTCATGCAATGAAATCGTAAAATCGTATGTACGACCTAATACGTCTTAACAGTCCAATACGTAGAAAATTATCACGTACTGGCACAGGGTTGATTTTTTCAGAAAAAAAAAATCTACAAAATTTTGTCTGATCGACAATTAATTACACGCAAAAAGCTTTTTTAATTACTCCACAAATAATTGAGACATAATCTTATTTAATAAGAGATCGTCATGTAAATGCAAACAAAGACTATCTACCATTTCTTGTTCATCAGAGAAACATGTTTTTGTTTTGTTAGGGAACTAGGTAATTAGGAAAATTCTAAAATGGAACCTATTTTTGCACAGGATGAGGATATACTAATGTGCACATACTACTAAGCTTCTTCTTCAATCAATTCAGTTATGAATACATGAATAGGCTGTACATAACTTTGGCCTTTATGCAGAGGAATTTGGTAAACTGTGCAAAAGAGAATTACCATACATGGCATCAAAGTAAAAGGTGGAGTTCCAATTAGTCCTTGAATATATTCCTATCTTTATATGACCTGTTCTAAGTTGTCATTTTTGCAGTGTTACGCGGACATAAGAACGTGAACACTTGTCAATGGGAACATGCAATGTCCACATACACACACTATTGCTCTTAAACCGCCCTATTTATGAAGTCTCGCGTCATCCGGGTCCGGCCGTCATTATAATACACCCGACGTTTTGTTTAATAAGACGTGGACTGGTATTGGAATGCAGATATCGTTTTGAAGTATATATCAGTATTAATTTGATTATTTTTCCCATCATGATATCTCAGAATAGACAGCTTTGGTAATTGTAGTTTGAATAAAACTCAATTACTTCAATAAGGGTTTGTAAGAATGAAGATAACTTCTATGGCAAGTATTTTCACAATGAAAGAGAAAAGCCTGTTTTTCGACCAGGTTTTTTCGCTTCAAGCAAAATTGTTGAATTTTGAATTTTGCTTTGAAAACCCAGGTTTATCGATGTGAAAAGTAAAGTTTTTGAAAAAAATTGGTTTCTTGGCCGAGAAACTTTTTTCGCTCGTTGAAACCAGGTTTATTGGTCGAAAAACCTTTTTTGTCGATTCGAAAGGCTGGGTTTTTGATTAACCTAGTTTATCGGTTGCAAAACTGGTTTTCGATTTGTAAAACAACATTTATCGATTCCAGAAGCAAAGATTTCAAAAACTTGGGTTCTCGGCCGACAAACTTGGTTTTTCATTTTCACAGATTTTTCTCTTCTATTGTGCGTAACACTTGCCATAAATGCCACCAAATTCATACAAACTAGAATATGTATGGTTTTGTATCATTTTTGTCTTTTAGAAAGATGACTACCCCACATAATTCAAAAAGATTTAAAAATAGTTGCCATTTGGTAGTTTGTTTTCCTTGAAAGATTTATTTATTTTTTTATTTCTAAAACTATGTCTGTTATGTTTAAGGCCAATATCGACCAAGCTGACAATAAATAGTGCCACTTATTTTAACATACACCCTTAAATTATGGGCGCTAAGCTTAAGCAAAAATTATGTCCATACACGCAATCCTATCAATACACAAATGTTGAATATCAAATACACTATATGTGATCCGTTTTTGTCAGGTACCGTAGTGATAAAATGAGTAGATTCAAAGATTCAAAAACTTTGTATTCGTAGAAAGAAAGAGAGAGCTTCGTAGAAGAACCAGAGCAAAAAGAAATTTTTACTGAAATACAAAGTAAAGCTAATGGAACGTTCATCACTCTTGGTGGTAACGTTATATTATGTTGCAACAATCAGAACCATTTTTGTACATGGTTAGGTGGTTACATATGACATAAATTGTTGTGTTAAAAGCATTAGTGTAATTATATATATACAACAACCAAACACATTCTTTTGAAAATGGAATCTATTTTCCACTTTCAGAGAAAATTAAAACAACTCAGCATTATTTGCAAAAGACACACATTCGTTTTACTCTATTGACCTGAAAACTAGATTCAGTCTTTTTCTTAACTGAAGCCAAGTACCATACACACTTTAAAACACACAGAAAACATTAAAGTCCTGACTCAGAGATTTCGAAATATTATTTTTTTTGTGTATTAATGAAAATAGTTCACTGAACATAAAGATATTAACCTAAAATGCACAATTCCGATTTGAGATAATCGATTTTTTCATTTTGGATGCGTTAAACGTTTATGTGTAGTGTACAGTGCCGTAGGATACCTTGTATAACACAAATTCCGAATCCGGAAATTTATAACAAAGTTGTGATTTTCTATAGGAGGAATCTGATTTACTCTTAGCAATGTCACACGTGAGTAGTATTGTACAAGCATTATGTGAACTGCAAAAAACGCGATTTTTTTGGAAATTGAGGTCTCCCTCATCAGGAATCTCTGAGTCCGGCCTATTAAAGAATGACAATAACAGACTTTCTCAACTATTTATTATTTGAATATTTTATTTGCATGCCCTGTTAATTAACATATAGTGTTTATCCACTTCATAAAAAACTTGGGTGAATATTCGCATAATATCATTGGATTTCCAATAATTATTCCTATAATAACAAGTAGAAAATAACTGATGGAGGCTACTTTGTGTCAAACCACTTAAATCGCCGCGAATCTTTTCCGATTCTAATTCAAAAAAAATCTGATGCGAGATATTTTCTCTCATATATTGGACTGAATAAAATGATTTTTTTTTCATCACCTTTTATAAAATCTGACGTGAGGTTTTTTTACTGCGAATAGAGAAGCAACATAAAAATAGAATCCGAAACAATTATCGCTATTATTTTGCTTTATATTATTGACAAACTTCCGTAACAAACTCCTAAGTAGGACATGTAAGTACTCGTGTACGCTATCTGTGTTACCATTTCAAATAACTGAATTTTATACAAATACGCATGAAAGCTTTTCCACGTTCCCTATCACTTTCATAAATCTGACATCAATTTAATTGAATTTACAGGGTTGAATTGCACGACCGTGTACAAAGACATTTTAATGTTCACTTTAGGTTCACAAGTTATCATGAAACCGCCAGAAAACATTCTAACAATGCGTTTTACAAAGCACTACTGATCTGTGCGTTCGTGCGTATATGGGTGCGTATATGCGTGCGGTGACTATAGTAGTCCTATAAGAAGGACTTTTGTTTTGTTACTTGTTATTGACTGAGTACGTCCCTATTAGGGGATGGGTGTGGGTCGAAAGTCTTGGAGAGTGCTGGGGCCAGATGGTACTGGGTAGTCCTACGAGGAGATCTGTTCCGGTTTTACTGTATATTGATTTACTGAGTAGTCCTCCTTTTTTTATAAGTGGATCCCTTAATCACTTCAGTGGTTTGAATATACCTGAATGGTTGGGATGAATAGTGAGTCGAAAATAGTACTTTCGGGGATGGCCATGATTTTACTGGGTAGTCCTACTACGGGACTTTTTTTTGGTTTTACTATATAGTGGATTTTATTGAGTAGACCTACAATGTGGAGTGGATCACATTCGCTTCACCCTTAGGATGGTCATAAACAACTGCTTCGTTAGGGACAGATACAGGTGTCCTACAGGAAGGACCCTTTTGGGTTTCACTGTATGGCCGAACACACCGAATCAAACATTTTATCTCAATTAAAGACACTATCAGTGAATTTGCTAAACTTTTTAAAAAAAAAAAACGAAAAAATTCATCAAAATCAATTTTTAGCATGTCTGTAACAAGTACAGTATCCTAACATACGCTGCAAAGGATAAGACCAGAAGCAACCTAATAAGACAAATCGGATATTTTTAGTCATTACTGTCGAACGGACCAAACACCTTACTACCACACGTATTGAATGGACACGTATCTTGAACACTGCCGTTCTTCTTTCTTTCAATTCTACAGCTGGAAAAAGGTATTAATGAAGAATTCAACAGACTTATCTTCACTTTGAAGCGATTCCCTGCAATTAAATATTTTCAAATCACGAAAAAATATGTCTTTAACACTTCAGTACCTATGTGTTCACTCACGTTTGGTGCCTAAGGTGAACCCCCCCGAAATGTCACCACTTTCCCGATGGAATTTTCAAATGAAACTCATACCACCTTGAGGGGGCATAAAGACAAGGCCAAAGGTGCAATATAAATGATTTCTGGTTTATCGTCTGGAATTAGGGGCAAATCAGTGTTTTCCGGACTGCGTCTAAATCGCTAAAAAGTTACCTGTACGGTTTCCGCGACCTTGCTTCCCCAGCATACACATTGCAAATCATTTTGATGGTTTATATCTGCTCTAGAAGGACCAATTTTCCTATATTTAACACAACATACCATTGTTGTACATTCTTGTATTTTTGTGAGGGCAGTCCGTATTTGCCATAGGTTTGTATAGCAAAGGCGCGCAGTCGCTCGATTATGGAATCGCTTTTTTTCAGGCACATACAGGGGTTAATTATTATTTTCTGAATTTAGTAATTAATTTTTGTTTTTTCGCATATGAACATACATATCAGAAAATATTTCTGTCAACAGGGGTTGCTAATTTTATTTTTAAAAACACACTCCGTTGGTGCGGGGGGGGGGGTCCTAGGTACCCAAGCTAATTATCTCATTACGGGCAAGAGATGTTAGAATTTCTTTTTTATGGAAAGAAGCGCATCAATAAGTTTCACAATTACAAAAAATTAGAGTTCGAAAATTTTTCACGAGTGAGAAATGCCGACGAAAAAGCAACTCTTTGGGTACTATGGAACCCCCCCCCTTAGGCACTTACGTGTTAAAATACTATCGGTGATAGGTTAAATGATTATTCATTGAAATTAACCCTCAATAAAATTACATGCACCCCGGTGTAAGGTGTTTTTATAGTCTGACGGACTCATAGTCTACCTATCAAAGGCTACAGGGGGGGGGGGGCGGTAAAAATAGGGACTCAATTCAGTTGACTCTTTCGCGCAACATTAGTTCCACGCCTTATTCCGTTATCGCTATGGATTTTGGACGGTAGCTACCAGCGGACTATATTTCTGCTCTCACGCCGGTTACACATTACACTTGATTTTTGAGTATAGATACAGGAAAATTTAAAAAAAAAAAATTTTTTTTTTTTTTTTGAGTGTAGAATTCACTGTAAACCACAACTAGTCCAGATTGACTAGTTTACCAGACGAGTATTTAACTAGTCGCCCGATTAGTTTTACTAGTTCTGCCCCACTAGTTTTAACTAGTCGCCTGACTAGTTTGTTTAGTCGCTGATTAGTGAACGCTCTCGATAGTAAATTTTACTAGTCAGATTACTAGTATAACCGTCATTGTGGACTAGTAAAGAAATACTCTGGCGAACTAGTCAATTAGGACACCATCTGAACTAGTTTATGACTAGTTTGGATTTTGTCAGTGTTTAAAGCTGACACCCCTCCGCTGTATCTTAATATATTTTTGTAATATGATTAATTAAAACGAGTTCAACTAGAACTAAAGATAGTCCACCTAAAATGCTTCATCCAAAGTTTGAGATGAATCGGATGTTTTGTTTTGATGCAAGTAAACAGTTCGTGTACGATAACAGTGCCAAGGATACTGTGTATAGCAAAA
>JAMKCH010018565.1:0-23354 GCA_023653785.1 Ophioderma brevispina
TAGAGCCTTCTTTCTTTGCTACTAACACCACTGGGCTAGACCAAGCCCTATCCGTACTCTCTTAAAACGAAAGAGTGAAAAACCACTCTAAAAGAGTGAAATCTCACTCCAAAAAAGAACCAGCTGAGTGACGCATCTTTTAGAGTGAGATCCACTCCAAATAAAGAGTGAACAAAATAACTCTAAGGAAAGAGTGAACTGATAACTCCTTTTTAGAGTGAACTAGTCACTCTTATAGAGTTGAGATTCTTTGTGAATTTTGTTTGTTTGGTGATTATATTGTATGTGTAGGTCATAATTCATAGCATCGTGACATGAATGAATATTGTGGCGCATCATTGGCATGATTCAGTGAGACATGCATGATTGTGGCATGCATGACGTGCATGATCCCCGGGGTATGATCATGACGCATGCATGCCCGTGACATGCATGATTGTGCGTTTCGTACATGTGTAAGCCTAGCCTGGCGCAGACTACCGTATGTACGAGTGATAATACAGTAAATAACATTAATGCTTCTCCACACTTTGTCTGTAAATGCTATGAACTGTGACCGACACATACAATATACTCACCCGTGAAGATATCTATGATTTCTTCACTAATTTCAACTTCGTTCAACCGTTTGCTGACGGTCTCACTTAACTCGTCCGCCATGTTGTTCGAAAATAATCACGCGATTTGCGGCTTTTCTGATTGGCTATTAGTTCACTCCGAAAAAGAGTGAGCATTTTCTCACTCTTTTAGAGCTAAAATCCGGTCGATAAGAGTTCAGAGTGGGCTTTACTCCGAAGAAGAGTGGCATTTTTGAGCCACTCGGTAACAGAGTGATCACGGTTAACCGCGAGTTAAGGTGTCAGGTTGCATTTTCTCGCTCTTTTAGAGCTAAAAGCCACTCGATTAGAGTTAATTTAAAATTACTCGAAATTCAGAGTGATTTTTCACTCTTTCATTTTAAGAGAGTAGGCTGTATTAGCCCTTTCTCCAACAACTCGTTCGCTTGTCGCTCCACCTCCTCACGCTGCTGCGGGGATGACCTCGCCGATGGCTGCCGAATAGGCCGGGCACTCCCAGTATCAATGCTGTGCTTCACCTTCGTCGTCCTACCAATATCAAACGCCCCGCTAGAGAACACATCCTGATAGTTTGCTAATAACTCCGCCACCTTCTCTCTCTCTCCCCTTCCCCCAAGTGGGTAGTACTTTGGTCTAACAGCTCCTTCAGATGTTCAGGCACCTCCGCCGGTTCACCATTGGATCTCGCCCCCACCATCCTAGTCTCGCACACCTCATTCTCCGCCACCAGCACGAACTTGCCGAGCGTAGCGCCCCGTTTCACCTCTCGAGGAAAGTCACACACATTAGTAATTGTAACTGGCACCACAGTCTTAACTTTCACTAGTCCTCTTGCCACCAAAAGTCCGCTATCATAAAGTGGACCCACCATTAACGGCTCCACTACCCCAGCCGCTCTCGACCTTTGCACGATTCCGGTTTTTGGGAAGCTCCCTTTCCACCTATCTCGTCCGACATGAATAACCCTAGTAACTCTACAAACTCCCCCTCGTCTGCATGCAATATCGCCGCAGATACAACTACTTGATGTGCGGCCGGTACCACCATATCTTCTACAGCCACAACCTTGAGTGTTGGAGTTAGCTCATGCGTGGAATGACATCGTACTTTTTCACCTCCAACGTGGAGCTGCTGTTGACCAATATCGATTATCGCCCCTGTTTGTTTCAGGAAATCCATCCCCAACATCCCTTTCTCAACGTCTGCGACAATCACATTCAGCTCATGGCAGCCATTTCCCACGCCTATCTCCACGATTGCTATTCCCCACGTCTTCACTTATCGCCCATCGGCCTGGATGAGCTGTGTATTAGAAAACCGATGCCTAGGTCGCTTCTCATCCGGAATCATCTGGTACAACTCCATCGGCACAAGCGAATATAAAGTCCCGGTGTCTAGCAGAAATGACGCAGACAACCCATGTAACAACACCGGTACATACATGTCCGCCTTTGCAGAACTCATCACGTCCTCTGACCTCGTCATCACCTCAACATCACGAAGATGCACCAGCTCTCCGTTTGATCCCTTCTCGCTTCGGCGTCCATCTCCTGCCGCGTCTCCAACCACTCCTGCCGTTTCTCGCCCGCCCATCTCAGTCGACAACCTACGCTCTCCACCCTTCGTAATCTCCCTACTTCTCTAACATTTGCACCTTTATGCCTTCTGTACCCCTTGCGTTCCCATCCCCCCGACCCCCAATGCGTTCTTGGTTTAAAACTGACGCGGGCCTCTGCTTGTCGCCGGCCCTCCCATGGCCCCTTGGGTTGGCCCGATCTCGTTTCCCGACATACTGCAATGATAGGAACAGTGCCCTTCCTGTCGACATCTGCGACACACCACATCACTGTAACGGCAATTCTTTGTAGTGTGACCCAACTCTTCACAGCGGAAACACCGCATAGTTTAGGTGGATTTTTCTGACCAGAAGCGTTCAACACTTTTTGAAGAAAGCATGAAACTTTGTACATGACTTCTATAGCATCAGAGGTTCCGAAAAAAATAGACCCAAAATATTACGGCCCCTGGTGGCCGCCATATTGAATTCCAAAATGGCCGCCAAAATCACAATTTTTTGGCCATATCTTAATTCTACAGCAACTAAAACCAAATTTGAGGTGTCTAAACCTATGTTTTTGATACCAATGAACCTCTTGGTGATCTCAGAATTTTATTTGGAGGCTGCCATATTGAATTTCAAGATGGCTGCATGAAAAAAAAAAAAAAAAAAAAATTAAAAATAGACAATTAAATCTTACACAACTTATCAAGTTACTAAATTACATATTTAAATTACATAATAAAAAATCAGCAATGATGATGGAAAGTACCCAAGCACAACAAACTAAACCCCCCAAATAGACCCAAAATAGACCCAAAATATTACGGCCCCTGGTGGCCGCCATATTGAATTCCAAAATGGCCGCCAATCACATTTTTGGAAACCATATCTTAATTCCTACAAACAACTAAAACCAAATTTGAGGTGTCGAAACCTATTTTTTTTGATACCAATGAACCTCTTGGTGATCTCAGAATTTTATTTTGAGCTGCCATATTAATTTCAGATGCTGCATGAAATTTTCTAAATGGCTGTCATTGCCATTTTTAGCCATATTTCCTTTCTGTAGCGTTCTGATTAAAAAGTTCAAGGTGTCTATATTCTAATGTGTTTTCATACCCAGGAACGTTCAGTGATCATAATTTGTTTTACAGGTAATAAATAGACCCAAAAATATTACTCCCCCTGGTGGCCGCCATATTGAATTCCAAAATGGACGCCAAAATAATCGGCGTTTTTTTAGCCATAATTTTTTTTTCTACAGCACCTAGAGGCAAGATTCAAGTGTCTATACCTATGTTGTTGATACCAAGGAACCCTTTGGTCGTCTTATAAATTTCATCCAATGGTTCCATCATTGAATTTTTAAGATGGCCGCCATAATTTGCCACTTCGGTCAAGACGTCAACTGGTTGCAAAAGCCCTAAATTTCACGGATTCTCGTGATATTAGAGGTGCCACTGCCTACTGGGAAAGACCTTTTCAGAGGTCAAAGTGCCTCCCTCCAAACTTAAGAACAAGAGCGGATAAAGTGCACATCCGACAACAGAGACGGGCCCTCAAGGCGATAAGGGCAAGCAGGGATAGGAAAGGAGGATAGCGACCCACCCCCCCCCCCCATCCAGATGGGCGCCTTAGCCAGCCGTAACCCTACCAGGCTGTATCAGGCCCCTCAGAACCAGGAGATGGCACCGGCGGTAAATAGGCGGGAAAGTTCAGTGGTAAATAACGGAGGTGTAAGGGCAAAGACAAAGGTCGGGGTCAATCCAAGGGTTGTGGTGGTCAAGGCGGCCAAGCCGGTGTAGCATAAGATATAGTCCTCCGGGCTCACAGTCCGGGAACAACGGTGAACAATGGGGCAATCGATTCAGTTGACTCTTCATGCAACATTAGTTTCACGCTTTATTCCGTTGTCGTCTATGGACCCCGGACTATGATACCTGCCGGACTTTGATTACTTTCACACCGGTCGCCTATGACTACCCAGGACAGCCCTCTTGCCACCTGTGGGTGGGCGGTCATCTCACGGAATTTGCAGGGGCATGGCAGGCAGTGACCGCGGACCTTTGGGTTCTGCACGTGGTAGCCCACAAAGATACTGTATCAAGAGTTCACACCCTGTCTACCCCCATTCCGAGGGTCGAGGTTTATCTACCTAAGTTCCAAGAGACACTATACCAAGTGGTACAATCTCCCGGCGGAAAATCCCTGCTAGCCCTTTGTGTTGGCCTTACGTACAGTGATATGCCTCTCGATTGCAATTCGGGAGGTCTTCTACTCCACCTTTTTTTAACTACAAAAAATATCGGGGCAGTGGATGCCTGAAAGCTTTAAACAGGTTTATCTGGCCTCCGCATGTACTTGCATATGGAGACCCTAGACACAGTACTCGAGTGGTCTCCCGTGCAACCATGCCATCAAACAATGCACTCGAGCTGTGGGCTATCTTTCTCCCACTGAAGCACTGCGTCATTCTAACCAGAGGAAAAGTAATCTTGGTCCAATGCGACAACATGACGGTAATGACATACATCAACAAGGAGGGAGGACAAGAAGCCCCAGTCTCTGCAAGGAGACTCTTGAGTGGTGCAGGCAATGGAACATTGTTCTGATAGCATCCCATGTAAGGTGGTGGAGAAAATCCTAGTGGACACCCTCTCCCGGAAGGGCACAAAGTACCAGGCGTCAACGAAGATAAAGGGGTCGTCAGTGGAATGGCACCAACTTCTAGCAGTTTGCTGGTCATTTTGTAGAGGCTACAGCGTCTCCATGTGAACCTATTTGCCTCCGCCGTGAATCACCAGCTTCCGACGTACTCGTGGAGTCAAAATGCCCCCGTTGCGATGATACCAAGAGTCTTCGAGAAGGTTTGTCAGTCCGACAACTGACTGGTTCTGCTGGAAGCGTCCATGCGGCCATCGACTGTAGTTCCCACGGCTTCTAGAGCTGTTAGTCAGGGACCATGTCTTTCTCCCTCTGGACGGGGATCTTGTAAGCGGTCCTCCAGCCGACCCGTTCGACCCAGGGTATACCATCCGCGCTCTCAACCTGACTGTCTGACGCATTTCTGCCAATTTTACATTCTGACGAGACTTTCTGAACAGACTACTGCGCTCTTTGCTCAGGCATGGCGGAGAATCTTACGATTCTCGACTCCGCCGGTTCTATAGGTTATACACCACTAACCTGGCTCCCGTAAGGATCAAAAATCTTGGGTGGACTACTTTATTCCATGGCATCTGCTTTAAAATGTCTGAAAATGCACTAGACGCTAACAGCCAGCCGCCAAGCGGCCAATCCGCGACAGCGAGCAAAAAGCAAAATCGGGTAGACGTCTTCACATTTCGGCCTTGGAGCAGGAAATTAAGTCCCTGCTGCTTTTGTCATCAAATAGCAAGATCACGGCACGGTCATTATCTCTAATAACCGGTTATACATGAAGATAGATTATTAAAGTATGAATTTCTACAGTTGATTCTTATATGGACTCTTATTATGAGTTTGTTGGCCAATTTTTGGAAAATTTTAAGAAGTGGAGACGTCACCGCATGTTTGACGTATTATTTTTGGCCCCGGGGAGCCACGCAGTTAAATAAGAGCTACGCACTCGCTTTAATAAACACATGGGAAAAGGGTCGCATTTCCGCCATTGGACGTCGTTTTGGGAATAAGGGGTATTTTGCACTGTTTTGACATTAAAGCTGTGTTTTTGGAACAAAGACCATTGCCATTTTGGCCTAGAGTCATGTTTATGGACCTTAATTTAACATTCCCGAATTTATGTATTTGACCCCGGAGCGATCTGGAATATCGCCTCATAATGATTTTTATATCCTATATACACCACAACACCTTGTGATTTTGTATATCTCGTCCATTTACGGCGTGACTTATATAAAAGCCATTGTCGAGATTAATTTGCAGTCTTCGATAGTGGCAGGGGGTAGGACATACCAACCTAACAGCAACAGCGAATTCTAAAAATAATAAAATAAATATGATAAATACAGATTATCGGTGTGAATATAACTCACCACTTCTCAAACTTTGCTGCAAAAATGATGCCTACCTAATACCCTTGAACATAGGGGCCATGGCTACAGAGCTACGCGCTCTGTAGCCAGGCGCACTCACATACGCTCTAACCCCAAACCACCGCTACTCGCCCTGCCGCACACAGCCAAAAAAACATTGCACATCTGGTTATATTAAGAAAGTGATGAAATTTCATGATTGACATGGTAGACTGGTATGTTTTCTCAAACAAAGTGGCATTTTGACAGTGAATTTGAGGCAATTTACTAGCCAGCCCAGTGGTTCTGAGGGGGCAATTTCCCGGTAGGTGCAACAAATTTCCCGATCACAAGCATAAATTTCCCGGTCGCAGGACAAAAGAATCCGAAAAAGGGCTGATTTAACATTAATATCAGTGTTTTATTTCCCGATTTTCACTCAAAAATATTTTCAGAGGGGGCACTCTGCCCCCCTTTGCCCCCACCTGGCTACGCCACTGTTCACATCGATTTGCAAATTAATAGCTTTGGCGACTACAGAGAATCTCGCGGTCTGACATCGGGCGAGTTTGGTGATTCGTAACTAAAAAAAAATTCTGGTCATGTTCAAAATTTGGTAATTTGGTGATTTAAGCTTGTACTTTGGGGTGATATTGTTGTATTTCCTCTGTGAGAGTTTTAAATGAGAAAGAAACTTGCTGAAGTGTTGCCATTTTTTTTCCATAGACTACTGTTTATTAGTGAGTTAGTGGTGTGTAACCTATAGATGGTGCGGCAATCGAGAGATCGATCCGCTGTCTGCGCCTGTAGGGCACATTGGGAATTTCCTAAAAGAAATTTTTCACGAGGGTTTTGGTGCCCAAGAGTCGGGGTGCTTACCCACCGTGATTGGGGGCACTCCATCGGGGTTTCAGTTGTCTCTAATCATGCTAATAGTTCGATTCTCACGAATCTGCTGAATAGCATGTTTTCGGCACTTACCCGGTTTGTTCACTCGTTCCGGAGTGGGACCTGCTGCCCGCTATGTCCCAGTCGTAGCGTCCTAGAATTTTGGCCAGGAATTTGAGCCACTAGTGAATGTCGATCTCTTTGATCTGCCTAGGAAGACGGGGTTTTTCGTGGCAGTCGCCTAGCGCCGACAGGGTTCCAAAATACATGCCTTGTTCATTGGTCGAAATATGGCGTGTCCATCCTCTCACGGGCGGGTTTTCTCACAAAGAACCAGACCTTGCCTGTTACGCCACACCAGTGCTTCTCCAGGACCAGGCATTAGCCGCGGGATGGGGTCAGAGAAACCATGGTGCCAACACTAAAGTGGTATCAAGCATACTGAAAGGCTTTGGAAGACAAAACAGGTTTTCATCTCCTCGGCCCTCTCCCTTAAATCCTTAAATGCCAGTTTGCCACTTTCATAAATCACAGAGCGGTCCCGTCTTGTGCTTAGAGGGAATGCGCTCCTAGATCTAACAACACAAATACCGCTACCTCCTTTTTTGCGGTGATCGTCAGGTTGTTAGTCATTTTCCTCTAGACATAAGGGATATAGTCCAGCAGCGTGGAAAAGGAGCTGATGCTACTGCAGCACTGTGTGCCGGTAGAAGTGGGCACAATCAAGAGCTGTAGGTATTCTCTCGGTGAGAGACGGGGACATATACTCTAGAGCCTACCTTCCCTTTCCTTCTTCCACCGCCTGAGACTACTAGTGGGATACTGTTCAAAATTAAGGTTGCGGAGGGTAGCTACCCCCGGAGGGGGGCACTTCCATATGAAATGGACATGGGTGTAGAACTCGTGCTTCCAAACCCGGGCATTCGGTGACCCACTGAAAAGGGGCTTTGGGTGATAGAGAGCTAAATTGCCACAAAATGGGAGTTTCCGAATGACAAATTTACAACATTTTTCCAAAAATGGGGTCTTTGGGTGAGTTTTTTTTTTAAGTTTTGTCTTTTTTTAAAATAACATGCTTTTTGTGGGGTAAAAATTTTTTCAAATTTTCACCCAAAATAGGGTCTTTTGATGATATTGTTAAAATTTTCACAAAATATGGCGTCTTTGGGTGAAATTTAAAAAGTGGGTCTTTGGGTGACAACGAAGGGAGTCTTAACAGCCTTACATAGGTCACTTCCAAGATGGGAGATTCCCCCGGGGTAGCTATCGAGACCGCGTAATATTCCCTCTCAGAAGTGAAAGGGGGATACGCTAGCGATCAACGCCTACCCTGTGTGACCTTACCCACAATGTTTATCCACCTGCAAGGTCTCGGGAAGATTGCATTCTTTACGATTTGGAGAAACAATTTGGGTTAAGAACGATTCACCGTGTCGATTCACCGTGCGCTGCCGGTGGACTATTTTCACGGTAGCGTACGTTTTATATATGTTCTGTTCGGGCCCAAACGAGGCATAACTGCTAGAAATCTATGTTTTTAGTCAATATTTTGAATTAAAAATCTTTCCGCCATCTTGAAATCCAATATGGTATCCACCTGAAAAACAACTAATGATCACTGAAAGTCCCTGGGTATGAAAAACATAGATATAGACACCTGAACTTCATATCAGAACTGCTACAGAACTGGAAATATGGCTCTAATTAAAAATGGCAAATTTGACAGCCATTTTGAAAATTTCATGCGGCCATCTTGAAATTCAATATGGCAGCCTCCAAATAAAATTCTGAGATCACCAAGAGGTTCATTGGTATCAAAAATATAGGTTTAGACACCTCAAATTTGGTTTTAGTTGCTGTAGAATTAAAGATATGTCCAAAAAAATTGTGAATTTGGAGGCCATTTTGGAATTCAATATGCGGCCACCAGGGGGCGTAATATTTTTGGGTCTATTTTTTTTTTCGGAACCTCTGATACTATAGAAGTCATGTAAAAAGTTTCATGCTTTCTTCAAAAAATGAACGATTCTCATGCTTAACAGCTCTACTAGCACCTCTCTCGGCGGTACCGTCTCGCTACATTCTCGGGCGAAGTGGCCAGGCTTCTGACAATTAAAGCATAATGGGGGTCCGGTGGAGGCGGTGGGCGTTCTGCGGGGATATTTCCACGTCTCTGTACCGTTCCACTGCTCTGTCCTCGATACCCGTTAGGCGATGCCGCCCTTGGCTGCTTCGTCTCGTTGGCCGACCTCGACCCCTCTCTTACTGCTTCCATCCGAGCTTCCCGTGAACCATCTTTGCCTCCAAAATTGGCAGAAATCCCAAAGTCGGGGTGATGGACTCAACCAATCTGGTGTTGCACAGCCTACTCCTCATCCTCAATTAAGGTTGGAACGATCGATACCCCCGCTGGGCCTGCCTGTTGCCTCATCTATTGTGCCAGGCCTCGCCTGAAACAGATCTTTCCGGATACCGATCTGCTATTGCATCTTTGAAGTCCCCCCTTGCCAACAAATCTCTCCTTGCTTCTCAGTCTGCGAAAACGCTAGCGCCGTTTGTCTCTTTATGTCCAATCCTAAGGCCCATGAAGACTCTCTCCAGGCCTATGCTCCCGCCGCTGCCATTCTTGAAAGTAATTTGCGGAAAACACTCCCTCGGTCCGAACTCCTTCTCCATCACGTCTATAGTTTTCGACAAAGGTATATACCTTCGGGGTTTAACGTCGGTGATGCTCAAGGCAGACAATGCACCCCCTGGCAACACGTAAACAGCTGATACGTTGCTTCATTATCAGTCCATTTATTTTATTGTATTCCTACAAGCCTCGAAATGCAATCGAAAATCCTTACCAGGGCGTTTTCCGCGGAATTTTCAAAACCTTTTTTCATATTTTCGGCCTCTCTCCATACCTTGCGCCCCCCCCCCCCCAAACTCTGATGCACTCGTGACTCTCTTCTCCCTCTTCAACGGAAGAGGTTCCAACAAGTGCGGGTCACTAATGCCTTCCGGTCTGTTAGCTAGACATCTACCTTTTCATATCCCCCATCTTCCGCCCTGCTTCTCTCTCAGATGCCGGTGGCACATACCGTGGAGAGGGCATTTCGGTATCACTAGCGAGGTTAATACCTCTATCTGTATTGCTATCTTCATTCGATCCGTGTCAACGAGGCACTAATTCGCGGATCACCACCACGTGTTCCTTACAATACGGCAAAGGGTGACGGGGTCTCATTCTTTCCCTGTCAGTCGACACCGCTCTTGCCTATGCCACTGCTGGTTCACGTCCGCCACGCTCGTCGGCCAACTCGATATCCTAACTCTCTCCTTCCTTGCTGGCGCTCTTGAATCTCCACTCTTCATATCTCACGGAAGCCTCGCCATCCTTCCCCTCGCATCTGACCGTCTCTTTCCTTCAACTCTAACCGCTGTCGAATCTCTTCACCTCCCCTCTTTGAACTTTCTCCCGTGCCGTAATACGTTTCCCCTACTTTCACCTCGTCCCGTCCTCTGGGCATCTCAGCCTCCCCGCACCCTCATATTTAAGGGAGGGCCCATCTCCCACACCCTGGTGGTATCCTTCCCCTCGCTTATCCATCTTTCTCTCCCCATCATTTGGCTTTCGTCACTCCTCAACTGTCGCACCTTTTCCTCTCCCCTCTCATACAACACATCTCCCCTAGCCCCTGCTGATCCACGGCTGCCATGCTCGTCGGCCGCCCCGATCTCCCTAACTCTCTCCTCCTTCTGCTCGCTACCACACCATTCGTATTGTCTTGACACACAGCGCCGCCCATTGTTAAATTACAGTCGTAAAAGTATTTGAGCCACGCGAAACACTTGGCAAATTTTTTCACTGCGCTAGTGAGTTCACAATTTTTCGACGGTAACATGCATGCCCCATGGCGGTAGACTAGACGTTTCATATATAGAAGTCCCTTTGATTCAAATGAGGTATTGCTATTCCTTCCGTCAGCGCTACTGCACACGCCATCCAGCGCATGGCGGAATCAATTGTATACCTCTTAGATCCAGGGGACTTCTATATGAAACGTCTATCCAAGTGGCTGACACGTACACACCACTTGTTAACTATTCGGACCCTTTCAAATAGCGTTGATTTGGATATTTTACCTGGAAATTGCGCAAAATACTTTGCCTATGTAACGATTTACGCACAAAAATATTCCTAACTAAATTTTCTAGTTTAGCTGACTAGTTTATAATAGGTTTATATTTGGAAATACGGGCGCAAAAATGTGAAAAATACGTGAAATTATTACCTTAGTAGCGGCTCATTCTCGATTGCTGCTGTCAAGTCATCCCACACTCCATGTCCTACAAAAACTAGTGAGCGAATTGGTCTTTTTGTCAGGAACGCATTTCTAACATCAGATCGACCACTTGATTCGTCGATTGTTCGCGATATCAAGGTACCGCGAAACCGTTTTTTCATTCCTTGTTCAGCTCAATCGAAGAGCCCTTTAACCGCGTCTGACTGCTAGGAAGTCCCATGACGTAGCGCAGGTCTAAGAAGCCACATTAGCGATGCGGAAACTGAATTGGTGCGCTGTGTCCCCAGCAGTACAGATTCTAATGAGAGCGTAAATGGTGTGGACTATTACTCCTCCCTCCTCCCGTACCCGTCACCTGGCCTCGCCCGTCCTCCCTGTCGGTCTCCTTCCTCTATCTCCAGCCGCTGCGTATCTCTCCATCCTCTGCGTTTCTTCTCAATGAGTACCAGCGCTTAAGACCTCTCCCGGCCGCCTCCTGTAACCAAATCTGCCGCGAAGCGCACCTCCCAATCCGCTCTTCCGCTTCTCCTGTTGCTGACGACCCAAGTCCTCTTAGCCTGCTCCCTCCTCTCTCCCACCCTTCCTTCTCTCTTCCACTACCTTCCTCCATTCCGCATCATCCGCGGTGTTCCATCACTATCCGTTTGCTCTTCTTTCTCCCCTTCTCTCTTTCTGCCCATGTGCGAACGCCGCTTCCACCTTATTCCTCCTCCTCTCCCTGACGGTCCAACTCACTCAAACTCCGTCGTCTCCTACGCATCTCCTTTCTTTCATACCTCTTCCTCCTCATCGTCTGTCCACTGCTCTCCATATGAATCTCTCCCGCCTAGAACGCCTCTTCGGTCGATCACCCCTCTTCTAACTGCCCCCGGTGACTGTATCTCCCATCCCGATACCATCGGACTCCAGTCCATTCTCATCCGTTGACTCCCGGTCCCCATCCATCATGAAATGTCTCTCCACCTCACTCTTCACCTTGTCCACTCTCTCCTTTACCACCGACCTGCACGGATTCAATCGCTGCCCGACCTCATGTCCTCACCACCGATCACGACACCATCCATATCGTCACGACTAGGTCTCCCACGCGCCGCCTTCTTTGTGCCTCCCCTCCATTTCCACTCATCTCACTTCTCCCAGATCCTCCGGCTGCCATCGCTTACGTCCCTAGTCGCCGTTGATTCCCTCGTAGCATTACCGCAGCACTACTACTTCGTCACGCCCACACCACTCCGATGTCGCCTCTTCGCACCCAGACTCTTCGTCACTACGTCCTCTCCACGCCACCTCCTCACGCAAACACCACTCCGACGTCGCCACCGTCGCACACACAACTCCTCAGGCACTTTATAATGTCACCCAACGTAGCCGTTGAATCCCCTTAGCAGTACCGCAGCACCACTACTTCGTCGCCTCCGTCGCACACCCCACTCCAACGTCGCCTCCGTCGCGCACACAACTCCTTCGTCGCTTAGTCCCCTTCTTCACCACAGCCTCGCACGTCGTTAATTAGGATCCCACTTCTGACACCGATTTTGTAGCGGGAACGCGGCCTGTGAGCGCCCCGAGGACTCGCGAGTAAGTTGCAAGGGTCAGACCTTGCGTTCCTCTGAATGACGCACATGACTCGGTAAAATATTTCTCAACTATTTCAATTACACTAGCCTTCGTCTTGTCGTAGTTCACATCACAACGTCAAGTAACTGCAGTTGGATACAGCAAACTGGCTTTTTTCCCGCTACTCATCATGGGGTCATAGACCATGCATCTAAACATATCACGCGGTGTACCGTTTTGCGCCTGATTGGGCAAGTACATGACCTCCGGTGTTGGTCTTCGCGCGGATTGGCACAGGCTTGACCCTTTCGTAAAGAATCACGATTTTTATGAACGTGACTTGCATCATAGTAACTGACGTAATGGAAATTAATTTGGTAAGCAGAGAGCTATGGATAACCTTTTGGGAATTCATTGTGACAAATAATACACTAAGAAATACAGGCTAACTTCCAATCCCGTTTCACAGTCTTCATAGTGAAATTTTTAAGCGAATTCTTAGTAGAACTGAGCCTCGTTCTATCTTCCACGGCAGACTGGACAGTATCTTCCATTCAACTCTACTCATGGAAACAGCATACACTGGCATCCGGGAGACCATACTTCTGAAGACATTTTTATATCTGCAGAACCATTTTTTTTAGTATACTTCTTTCACAACATTTTGTCTTAAAGGCAATTTCTTTCTCACTCCTTGGTTCCTACAGATTGAGCCCAAAATAAGTTGAAGTTTTTTCCTGTCTCAAGTTTCTGTTTCTGGAAGTTTCTGGAAGTCCTTGTTCCAAGTCAATTGATTTTTCCAGGCCATGTGTATAACGTGGCTAACGTATGTGTTTGATTAACTTCCATGAAGTTATTGCACTCACACCATTGACCTCCATGACACCTGCAATCATAAAGCATATGCAGTGCCTATAAGCAACCGCATCCGGATGTCACATCAAGGAAGTAGCCTACTCTTGTTATTTCTATCATACCTATGTGAGTGACATTTTTTAACGAGGAGGGTGTATTATAATATGCCAGCATTAGACGGCCGGCCATTAAATATCAGTGATTTGCTAAATCAGCAAATCGACAAACATCAAAAATCGATTTTAGCATGTACTTCCCACGTCAGTTTCCTAACATACCTGCAAATGATAAGACCAAAGCAACCTAAATAAGGACAAGAATCAGGAGATTTTAGTCATTACTGTCCGAACGGACACTTACTACAACACGTAATGAATGGATAATCGTATCTTGGACACTGCCGTTTTCCTCTTCTTTCCTTTCAATTCTACAGCTGGAAAATGTAACTTATGAGAATTCTACGACTTATCTTCACTTTGAAGCTATTCCTGCAATTTCAAATTTTTTCAAATCACTGATAAAAAAAGTGTCTTTAAGGCAAAAGAGCTTAGAGAAAGTTTTGACGGGTAATTTGTTACAAACATCCAAACCATGTGGATTCGCATCCTCATGGGACATACAATCTCGTATGGGGTGTTGGGCCATTCTAATTTTTTAATTTGGGGTAAAAAATGGCCAAAAAAGGTCAAAATAAGTCAAAATTGGTAAATCAATCATATTGCCTTCTTTCTCAAATTTCATCAGACTATGGGTGTACAATCCAAGGGAACACAAATGAGCGGATTGGGTGCTAACCATCCAATTTACATATTCTAATCAATGACGAAAACACACCGACGAAGGCAAATCCCAACAGCACACCAGACCTTTAGAAAAGTGAATACGCTGTCCACTTCAACATACACTTTATACGGTAGGCCGCCCCACAGACAAAGAAACGAACCTTTTAAAACAAGCACAACGGCAGCGCAATTACAAAAGCGGTCCCGTACGAACCCATTTAGCGAGCTTCCCCCGGCGCTTGAAGACGCGCACAAAGAACTCGCGTCAGGGCGCGAGATAGTCGCACCGACAAGATGCGCACCCAGCGTAAACGCAAGAGCGTAATAAAAGGAATGGAAATATGAGGGACTGAATCGTAGACTGGGTTGAGGGGGTGGGGGGTGTGGTACTGGGGGTTCGGGGGGGGGGGTTTGGAGAGGTCGGGGGTGTGGGGTCAAATGGCCAAAAAACAGCAAAATTGTCCAAAATCCACAAATGAGTCATAATGCCTACCTTTCTCACCATCTTTGTTTAATGGGAACATGTACAGTTTACTTCCCAAAGACCTAAAATTAATTGAATAGAGTGCTAGCTATTTTAATTGACACTTTGTAGGGTCAACTTAAGCCAAACAAGTTCAATTTGTCCAAAACTAATAATTAGTCAAAACACTCCTTTTCTCAAAATACTGTGGCGAATTCGTGGTTTCGATGAATGTTCTCTTCAACAGGTAGCGAGCGTCGAAGGCAAACACTGATGGCGGAGGCGTGCGGCCATCCACACTTGTCCCAAATAGCAGGAATCAGACTGATGATTCAGTCAGAGAGCCGGATTTATAGTTACTGTTCTGCATTGATTTAATATTGTGGGATGCTCCGGAACGGCGGATTCAGGAGCGGTCGGAGCGGAACTGATGCAATGAGAGAGCCAGAGAGCTTGACCAACCACCTACTCGCGGTCACAGGGCCACGGAAGAAGCACTGAATGATTCTTAACAGCTCCTTTATTACCTTCAAAATTCAAGTGATTGTCATAAGTGACAAGAGCCCCTATGGATAAGGCGGGGGCATGGCGTCCAAGCTATTCATAGCGCAAAAATGCCGCACGAGTCATTGGACGAGCCTGAACAGTAAAGTCACTGTGCGCTTTTATAAATAGATCAGTGAGTGGCGAGTGGGAATGCCGTACGGAGACGCGACCGTTTAAATTACCTTGGTTTAGTCGGTGGTGCATACTTGTGCTGCAAAACTATCATCAAAGGTTTTTAAAGACCGCACATGAGAGGAGTGCTACATGAAGGTCAAACGAACATGTCAACGGTGGTGCATGGGCTAACCTGGGGCTACCTGGTACCGGGCCGGGTACATTGTCCGCAGCTATAATTAACGGTGACCCTGCGATTGAACATGAAGTCAAGCAAGCCGCGTTCAAAATGGATTCCCGTTTGTACCGTTATTCATACAAAAAAATTACTTAGACTGGAGTTGATTTCTCTCAAACTCAACGATTTTGAGTGGAAAAATATTGATCTCAAACATATTTTCGACTTTAGACTATTTGTCAAGTTTTAGCTGATTACGTGCTAACCTATGGGAACGGCAAACACGACGCTATCTGGCCGGCCCCCCCCTGTATGGCTATACATAATTGACAACTGCCGTCTATAGCCTTGCACCAATTCCGTCACACTACCCCCCTCCTAAACCGCTACGTCTCGGGATCGTAATAATCGGGCCTGGCGGAAATTGGGTTGCGGTGATTATATGGCTTTCGATAACCAACGCAATGAGTCGTTTGCCTAACAAAGGATCTATTATCACTTATTCCTTCCTGGAGCCGTCGGATCACGGCGAGAGCCGACGAGGATATGCAAGAACACTGGATGATACGATCTTAGATTTCAAGCATCCAAGATTCGCTAACAATCATACCAGTGCACATAAATATGCCCACCGAATCCCACAATGATCCGTCCAAGCACTGTTCCCGGAATAGATGATCTCCCCTATGAAAATTTATAACTCTCACATCCTGGTTACTTTTTACATAAAGCACTGACAAGGTTGCCTTTAAAACAATCGTCCCAAACGAGAATCATCAGTCGTTTACAGAATCAACGTCGGATCAACTGAATGGCCATTCAGCAATATGTAACGACATGGGAGGACATCCCGACAAATCCTCAACCACTGCCCATACATACTGCCAGGGATCACTTCAGATGGTCCGCGGATTGCCGTTCTAAGAATCAATGACTCATAATCTTAACAAATTCTTCATTATAGGAGAGCAGTGCATAACTGGAATTAAATTATCACAGCAGTCACTGTAAAGTTTACATCACATTTTATCCCGAAAACGGCATCTGCGATTTTTAGCTACATCCTTAACTTTTTCGAAAATCACTGAGGGTACATACTGTGTCAACAACTTTTTGTGGCAACGACTTTCAATATAGCTTGATACATAACAACAGGGATCCATCCCCGCGTAAACGCCAGTTTCATGGATTCTCGAAATGGTATACGTATCTGATGACCCACATGATAATTGATCTCGTATTATAAATGCTTCTAATCACTGCTAAATGAATGATTCCCTTGACCTTTTTTTTTTTTTTTTTTTTTTTTTTTTTTTTTTTAAGTAATTTTGTAATTAAAAAGGTTTATTCCGAAAATGTTGCTATGGGAAACCAGATAAGTCCCGCCCAAATGACACGTTCCGGAATCAGCTAGGAACGGCTAGAATAACATGGCAAATGCCACACATGTTTTGAAACAGATTTATCTTACGACAAAAATATGGGTTTGCTTATACCCTCGTTGTTGCTCTTACGACTCCAAAAAGTATTTGCCAGTGATTGATTTATTCTTCTTCAATTTTGTTATAACGTGGTGTACTTTTCATTACGACAAATTTGTCTTATTGTCCCTGATAAAGGAAATATAACATGAAAAACCTGAAAGTCAATTAAAAGAACACTACACATATGGTTCATATACCACTGATTGTCTTAAGATTACGACTGAAATCATAATATTAACAATAAAGATTGTTTTTTTTTCATGAATTCCAAAACTAGTAACGCTGCGGGGTTCAGGAATGCCCATAAGCTTTGATTTCCAATTCTATCTATTTGATTTTTGTAACGCTTCCAAATTATCATAGCAAACCTTTATCAGGAAAACTTCCAATTCATGCATCATAAATCTCGGATACCATATAGGATCGAATTTATAAAAACCTGTCCGAACTTCTGAAAATTGATCGGCATCCGACAGCCTAACAAAACTCCTACATTCTTGAAACTAAGTATTCTTGTGAATTCACGCACTCCGAGATTCCCGCATTCCGGAACTTCGGCATTCAGATATCAGAATTCCGGCATTCCGGAATTCCGGCATCCGATAGTAGGAATCTAGAAGGCATTCCGACCTTCAGAATTCCTGCATTCCGACATTGCGCATTCCGGATTCATCAATCTCTTGGTCCATCGGATGCCTCAAGTTCTCAAGACATATTCATCGGATCCTCAATCCGTCGGATTCATCGGATGCTTAATTTCTCGGATTCGTCGGATGCTTAATTTCTCGGATTCATCGGATGTTCAATCCATCGGATTCATCGGATGCTTAATTTCTCGGATTCGTCGGATGCTTAATTTATCGGATTCATCGGATGCTCAAAGTCATAGCTTCCGCATTTTAATATGCGAAATACTAATCATTCTCACATCAAATATATCAATTCGCCAACATGTTATGTGTCACTGACAACGCATGTCCGATTCCCGTTTCGGACTCTGCTCCACCACGGCATCTCTGCTTCCTTGTGGGAGTCTGCTCCACCACGTATCTCTGCTTCCTCGTGGGAGTCTGTTCCACCACGGTACATTCCTTCCATATGAAGGCTCGGCCAAAGGGCGTCTGGGGCTCTCAATTACGGGAGGCGTTCGTGGGAGTCTCATCAACAAAGTACAACGTTACACGAATGGCGAACATTTCCTGATGCGAGGATCAGCACACCATATGCATAATCCGACGACAAAATTAGTTTGCCTACAGTTTTCTTTTTTGTGCTTAAAATTATTATTCCGGCAATATTTTTCACGTTCAATCATAGGAATCATATTTGCAACGGATATCATCTAAGACAGGATTAAAACTTAGAATCCGGTGCTGTGTCTCTGGCCGTACCCTTCGGGCCGTATGACGTTTCTCACTAGTTGGCACCCTCTACAGTGATCCTTATATCATACTAGAATGCTACTCTGAATTGTTCATTGTCCTTTAGTTTGAAGAATTAAAGAGCAATCCCATCTTGCTCCGACTCAGCCGGAATTCTGTACTTGAATTTAAGACAATTAGATCCCACCGTTGCCACCAATGTGGCGATTTCGGGTTTCGATGAATGTCCTCTTCAACTGGTAGCGAGCGTTCTAAGGCATATGATGGCGGAGGCGTGCGGCCATTCCACACTTGTCCCAAACAGCAGGAAGCAGACTTATAAATGATGATTCAGTCAGAGAGCCGGATTTATAGTTATTTCTGCATGATTTATTAGGATTGTGGGCTGATCCGGAACGGCGGATTCAGGAGCGGTCGGAGCGGAACTGATGCAATGAGAGAGCCAGCGAGCTTGACCAACCTACTTCGACGGTCGAGGGCACGGAAGAGCACTGAATGGTTGGTTGTGGGTTGAATGGGTTTTGGACTGGCACCGATACTTCAAAACTGAGTTTTGTGCCACAACAGTAAAGGAAAAAGAAAACAAATCAAAACAAAATAAAAAGTTTTTTTTTTTAACAGTTGTGTTAGCAAACAAAACAAAAACTGGAGGACAGCTAAAAACAAAAACCCTGGACTTAAGGGCCCAGGCCGCCCAGCACGTAATTAAATTTAATATCACAGGCTCTAATAAATTGACAAACAGCCTCAAGTGGAGGTGATTTCCTCCTAAAATCTCACTGATTACGGGATTAGCACCATTAAAGTCAATTTTTTCAAAAAAGGCTCTCCTTTGCTCAAGCAGCTTTACTACAATAAAGAAAAACATGATTTATTGTCTTGGAACCCACAGACATCAACAAAAACATTTTGGTGCCTTCTCAAAAGAAAAAGATATGATTAAGGGCACGCCTACCCAATCTCAGCCTGTGATAATAACTTCATCTCTACGCCCAAAATTAGTTGCTGTACTATGAGATAGAGAACATAGTATAAATGCTCTTTATGTCCGAATTGGAGAATCACAGACCCAATACTTCTGCAATCATCGAGCATACAGAACTTAATTAAAGATTTAATATATGAGAGGCCAAACTTAAGCAGGAATATCAATCTCACATTTCCTAGATGCATCTTTAGTAATTATATCTGCCCCCTCATGCCACGAACCCCACAGTGACTTGGGACCCGGAAGACTGACATCCCGCACCACTTTAAAGATGAAAACAGATGTTGAATTTCACTGATCATCGATTATCGCATTAAATTGAGACAAGATGGAAGAGCGCTGAGACAATCAGGAAAAAATACAAACTTGTAATGGTTGAACTTCCTCAAGCCCTGGAGAGCCTTAAGAATACCATCCAGCTCAGCAGTATATACTGTAACACCATCAGTTAGCCTAAAATTTGCCTAATAGACAAATGAGGAATATCAAACCAAAGCCAACCTTACTAGCAAGGACCATCCCATATACTACCAATCAGTAAAAAATATGTAGGTTAATTACCCAATTTAAACCAATTATCTCTCAGCCTTGCATTTCTTATCAAGTCCAAATCCAATTTATCAACAGCCATCAAAATCTCCAAAGATATGGGAATTTCCTCAAGATGCCAAAAAGGAAAACAACTGGGCACAGTAGGGAAAACAGAATAATTACTATTGCTGAATATCATCCCAAAAGGTTCATGGTAGTTCAGAATTTTTTATCCTCTGCATAATGATATTGCCAACAATCAGCAAATATAGTTTTAACAGGATGAAATTATGTGAATCAAGATTAGTTTGAAACGTTTCCCAAGAAAATGTCTTCTATGTTTAAGTGGAGGATCGCAACATTCCACCTGAAGGGAAGCAAGGAGATGTGACCCTATAGCACCTGTGCAATTTAAGGGCCTGATATTGGATAGAATCCACCTTTTCTTCACACTTATCCGACGCAGAATCATAAGACTCGCACCCATAATACATCAAAGGCGAATAGGGCTTGTTAAAAACGAACAGAGTTTTACTATCCGACCCCAATTCACGCCCAGAAATACACCGCAGCAAATTGAAGTTTTAATTTACATTCTATAACATGAGATCAATATGCTTATGCCAAGTCAAAATTGCTATTCAAAGATCAAACCTAAAACTTACAATCAACTTGCTGTTTATCTGATACCACAAGGCTTTATTTGATCTCAGTATGCTTGGCAGTACTAAACAAATACAAACCAGAATTCTGTGAAGAAGAAATTAACACCAATCATAACACCAATCGCTGACAGAGTCAAGAGCCTTTGAAGCTTCCGAGTCAAAAAGGAAACATACGATGAGGGAGTCTCCCACAAGCAACATCATATGCATATGTGAAAAAGATACCCCGTGAGGTAAGAGTTCTACCCATATCATTCACATTATCAAAAAAAGTGTAGAGCTCAAAACACTCCCTTGGGGACCCCATTATCAGTGGTTAACAGATTTGGAAAAAAGCCATGAACCGACCTGAATCTCCTTCTTAATCAACTACCACCAATTTATAATTCTTTACTAATACCAAGATGAGAATTTCATAATCACACCATCCCTCAACACCAATATCATAGCTTTTCTATATATAAAAAGACACAAGGGTCTTTTCTTTATTAACAGATCCTTGGTAAATCGGCTCAAGCCTAACAAGATGATCAGTAGTCCGGTGACCTCTACGGAAACCCACTTTGATGGGGGAAAAAAGATGATTTTCTCAAGAAAACCAAAACAGCACTTTATTTATAACCTTTCCATAATCTTGAATTGCAAACCACAGAAGTAAGAGCGATTGGACGATACGAAGAAGGGTCCGAAGGATCTTTACCAGGCTTTACAATAGGACAAAGAACCGCCTCCTTCCGAGAAGATGGACAAATAAAAATCCCCTCGACCAGCTCTTATTTATAAGATCAAGCAAGCAAAGCTCTTCCAACAGTATCAAGATGGTTTTTCAACATATACCAAATAATACATCTTTACCAGGAGTCGAATCTTTTCACGGAAGAATAATGGCATAATTAAGGGGGGTATGGGGTCATTGGAATTATGATAAAAAATTGTTCTAATCCAGAAAATGAGATAATGCAATGGCCTAAATTGTGTAGACTGGAATCTACAAAATGCTTTTTATTTTAATGTCAGATCGCAATCGGACATTTCGGTTCCCGAGATATGGCTTATCAAAGTCAAGTATTGTACGCGAATTTTGCCAAATGCATCACTCCCTATATTTTTATCTCATGTGAAAAATTTTCAAGGGTTATATTTTAAGATATTTTAAAAGATATTATTTATGAACTATTAACACATTCATTCATTGTGGGCTAGTTGCAGTATATAAATACTTGATTTAATCCTTTCATAATTAAATAATTATTAACTGTCACTGGGTAAGTATTTTATGTTTTATTGTTTTCTCACCGCTGCGATATTTAAGAAAATTATTTTAAAATTAATTACAGCTTCAAAATTAGTCAATTTTATACAAAATTTTTTATTAATAATTATGATATTCAGTATAAATGAAATTTAAAAATAATTTAATTCATATTGTCACAATCAAAAGCGCCCTCAATTTGTCTAAATGTTTCGAGGCCTATAACTCGTTTCGTTAAATACGCAAACATCCAAAACGAGAACGACGTACACTAGAAAACCTACATGCTTGAACATGAATTTGGCACACATATTAGCACCTATAGGCCGAAAGGGTGAACCATGAAAAAAAGGCCTGATTTTCAAAATTTGTTCAAATTTCAATTACGGGGGCCACGCCATGAAATTAAGGGCGATTGGTCGATTGCCGGTTGCCATGGCAACGGTAATTAAAAAACCGGCTTCATGGTTCACTTCTCGATTTACCTACCCTCCTGCATAAGTCACCCAAGTTTCGTCCCAGTAGGCATGTTTAGTTATTTAGTTACATTCGTTCTATTGTTTAGCATCAGAAGGCCTAACGGGGTTACCATTGCAACCAGAGCAAAAATTTTCATGGATTTTTAAACACTTTGTGACATGGGCTACAATATGATTATAACATGTATATACCACTATTTAGGAAATTAAGAAAAATCATTTCACAGTTCACTGCTTCAGACCCCATACCCCCCCCTTAAGTTCAGACATTGAGAAATCATCATCAGTAGGATTCTTAGTATTTAACAAGATTTATTTTTATTACACTGATTTTTATGCTTGCCAACATTACAAGACCAGGTCGAAACGATTTCATTACTAGAACCGCAGCAAATGTCCTCCACAAAAAGATCAGCCTTATCCTTATCTAACATAACATCCTTTATTACGATGACTAGAGTGGAATATCTCTGAATGTTTCTAATTCTACCGAAAATTCTTAAAACCTTCCTCCCATAATTACACTACTATGGGGCATTTCTATTAATTGACCACAACCTTCTGCCAATGGTCCTTGGTTTGCTTGCCTAATTACTCGCTGAGTACAAGCTTTTTGCTTTCTGTACTGCCAGAACATCTCAAAGTTTCCAAGATTTAATAGCACGTTTTTGAGCGCCTGCTTACGTTTCAAAACAGCATCCCTACGCTATCATTCCACCAAGGAACAGGATTTTTATTAATGCAAA
>JAMKCH010018566.1:0-22533 GCA_023653785.1 Ophioderma brevispina
GCAATCCCATCCGTTTTTATTTAGCACATAGTTTCTAGGGCATTGACAACGAAATGACCCCACTGTGTTTGTACATTGTCCCATACAACGGTCTGGGTATAGGCTGCATTCATTTATATCTGACGGATAGGAAGTAAAGAACAAAGCAAAATGTATCAATATCACACAATACATTTATGGTTAGACAACAATATCAAATGTTTTCAAAAGTTTAAAAGGGGGGAAATGTTCCACGTACGTAACGAATAAGTGACTTCTGAGATTTTGCTGTGGGCATACGCATGTATTCATAACTTTAGCCGGTTGTCTTTGCAAGAATAAATTGATTTTGAATAAAAACGTGACTGAAGCGAATGAAGAAATGCATTTTTAGGTGAGTGGGTGAAATTTGATTTAAGAACCGACAGCCAAGGTCATAATATGTAGTCGAATAGAATGCCCAGTTTGGAGAAGCCGGAGGCTAGAAACGCGGAGTATCGGCATGCCCTGAGCGAGCGAGCCGAGTTGGATTCTCCAAATCCCAACTACCCCCCCCCCCCCCGATTCTGTTTTCCGATTCATGTAAGAAACAGGAATTCGGCCAAGTATACGCAAAATTCGTTCGCTCCATGAAAGCCCATCGTGGCATGCATATTTTGGAGAATTGTAAGTGATGCTTATAGCTATGTGCAATGAGCAAATTTTAAAAGGGCATCATTGAAATGTTTCAAAATGCAATTAAATGCCCAAAATATGCATATGGAGTTACACAAGGTGCGGTGTGTAAATTGTTGCAACTTGGTATGGAAAGAAGCCAGAAGTGGGTTGATTGAAGAGTCTCGACCGGCCCTTAATTACATTGGGCATAGGCAACAGTTATGCAAATTAGATATGAATGCATATTGCTGTATCTTGAAATTGATACCCTGATGGAAAAGTCATGTGCTAACTAAGCAAGTGCTGGGTATCCATCCCGGTATCCATCAGACTTTGCAACATCTCAAGTAGGCCATATAATATAGGCGGTGTAGGATATAAATGTGGTCGTGGGTCAAAGGTGTCAAATATGTGGTAGGCAGGTGAAAATTTGTGGGTGTGGGCAACAGTCAGTGCCAAAGGTCATTTCAATGTCTGTCATCAGGGTTAGGGTTATTCAAGGTACACACTTAAGTTGCCTGGGGGGGGGGTTCCATAGTACCCAAGATTTGTTGTTCGGTGATTCTAACTCGCTGAAAAAATATTCGAGCTTTCTATTTTTTTGAATTGTGTAACTTCTCGATGCGCTTCTTTCCATCAAAAAAAATTCACTTACAATATCTCGCACGTTAATGAGATATTTAGCTTGGGTCCCTAGGACCCCCCCCCCTTAGGCCACCCAAGGGAGGGTATTTTAAAATAAAAATTAACAAACCCAGTTGCCAGAAATATTTTTCTGCTTATGCATGTTCATATGCATGAAACAAAATTAATTACATAATCAGAAAAAATAATTAACCCTTTATGTGCTGAAAAGAAGCGATTCCATCATCGAGCGACCGCGCGCCATTGCTATACAAACCTATGGCAAATACGACTGCCCCCACAAAAAATACAAGAATGTACAAAATGGTAATGTTTGTGTTAAATATATGTAAATTGGTCCTTCTAGAGCAGATATAAACATCAAAATGATTTGCAATGTGGAAGCAATGCCTCGGAAAAATCATGTTACTTTTTGAGCGATTTTGACGCATTTCGAAAACAATGATTTGCCCCTAATTTCCAGACGATAAACCGGAACTCATTTATATTGCACCGTTGGCCTTGTCTTATGCCCCCTCAAAGGTGGTATGAGTTTCGTTTGAAAATTCCACCGGGAAAGTGGTTTCCTTAGGCACCAACGTGAGTGAAAACACCTTATAGGCACTTAAGTGTTAAATCAGTAAACATGTTGTAGAATGATGAAACTTGGTGGGTGTGGACAACATTTCATACCAAAAATTTCAAGGTCATTTCCAGGTCATCTGGGGTCATCCAAGGTCAAATCATTCAAAATGGTTGCATTTCCTTACCCTGCTCATTTACTCTGCAGACTTCACTAGACTTCATCACTAACCTTCGATTCCATACACTTAAAAAAGCCATTGTAATTTGAAGGTTTAATATTAGGAATAGCGAAGCCTATTTTCGGAATAGAGAACCTTATAAAGGATTCGGAAAAAACGAGCATTAGAAATAGCGGACCTTTGGAACATTGAACCTTCAGAATATCGAGAGGACCCCTAGGAAACTAGCTTCTGTTTAAACGATTTAAGTGTTTAACCGGAACTGAGAAGGAATTCAGTGGTAAAATTTCCCCGGTCCCATGCACAAACCGAGTCAGAAATTCTATAAGATTCTTTGAAATTGAACCAGAGATCATTGATTTGCCAGTAACTTGATCCGCAATTCTTTAAAATTTGGTAGAAATTAAGCAGAATTCCAGACTGCATGAAAATTTGAAACGTCATTTTCCATAATGAAAACAAGGTCATGCATGCAAACTACAGCCGGAAGCTTCCGGAAGGTATGCATATACTCGGGAAATGTTTCGTGAAATGCCCAAGTTCAAGAAGGATTTAACACCCATGCATTCACACATAACAATGCTATATTTTGACATCTGAATCAGTTATCATAACCACGATTAAAGGCAGGATGTCACCGGGGGCTATTTCAGGGAAAATATGATACACTAATGACATCCAGATCATACTGTTTTTATTATTTTACAGATAACTTGGTTTGTGGTTTTCACATGAAATTAGGCGGTAACTATAGGCCTATACTTTTAATTCCAAGACATAACATTGACATTTGTTTTCCATTTTCCATAAGCCAACATAAGTTCACCGGGTCTACTCATAATCCGTATCATCACGTCAAAAAGCCGTGAAATGAAGGGCGTCGCAAATTTATAGCTATTTATCAGGCCCAAACTGTTTATCAGGAGAAACAATAGAAAGAGAATGCGCTGATTCTTTTTAGGATCCCTACTTTGATATAGTTCGGTGGCCCGGACCTGTGGTTAGGATGCTCGCCCTTGTACAGAAGGTCCGTGGTTCAAACCCAGGTCGAACCACAAGGATTCGGGCCAAATCTTGATTTAATTTGTATAAAGTGCTATTGAATAAAAAAAAATAAATTCCGTTTTCCCTGCATGCTATGGTTCATTTAGACATGGACAAAGGAAACACGAAAGCATATCGGCCTTCTCAGGGGACGTTAAGCTGTCGGTCCCATGTACAGAGAGTCATGGCTGTCAGTTTTAAAAAGGGTAGAATGAACAACCCTGCTCTTGTACTGTTTGGGGGTAATGACAATCGCTGAAGTGCTGATAGAAACTGGGGAGGCGGGGGACTGAGAGCGGACACCCCCTCAATTCCAAAAAGCCCTCAAAAACTCCCCAAAATGGCTAAAAAGGCCAAAAATAGATTTTATTTACTTAAGTAGGGGCAAATGTGGGGAAAAGTCCCCTTTAAAATGGTCCTTCCCCTAAAAGGTCCTGGTTATGGGCCTGAACTGGTCTGTGTCTATAACTATAACTTTAACTGCACTCCACACATATATAGCCCATACTAGTATATCCCATTTTAGAAGACGGCAAAGGGGCCCTTTTGGGCCCTTCCCTTCCAATTGCTATATAATTTCGCAGTCTCATCTTACCCTCACATCGCTGCCTTGCTCTGTTGTATTTGAGTCCCGTTGAACAAGAGCACCTACAGGTTGATTCATCCAACACCGAGTCGCCACCACAAGTTGTTGTACAAGCAGCTGATTGGTATAAGAGCAAGTTATTAGTATTAAAATGTCTATAGTCTTACTTTATATAGTCAAAACAAGTAGTATTTATTCTGGGGGTACTCAGTACAAATGACCATAGGGTCATTTGTATGGGCCTTTTATCAAAATCTTTTCAGATTTTTGGAAAAATGACGCCATTCACCTACATTTTCAAAATTTGCCAAAACTTTGGTTTAAATTTGGCCGAATATGTGGGCTTCGGGTATTATACAGATGAGTCTAACTTTCTTAGAAAATTGACAAAAGCCTATATTGGGTCCACTTTTCGATTCTCAGATGCACGTCGGTAGCTACCCAAACCAAACTTGGTATCCCGATTTATCCCAAACATAGATAGGGCCTACTGATGCTATAGCATCCAGAAGTATACAAATTAATTGAAAAATGATACATATAGGTAGGCATATGATATTTTGCGCAACGAAACAAAACGACAGATTTTTAAGGTGGGAAGAGGGGTAATTTTAGGAAAAAATTGTAAACACTGGGAAGATGCAAATGTGATTGCAACTAATGTTATGTTGACTCAAAAACCTTAGTGAAAGTATTTCAGAAGAATCTTAGTTTATTTAAATTCAATTTGTACAAAGAAAATCTGTTTCGCAAAATATCACCTCCTATATAGGAGCTGATATTTTGCGAAACAGATTTTGTTGGTAGATTTCCACTGAAATATTTGATGCTTTGACTTGTTCAATGATTTTTCCTCGTCAAATACCTTTCATTTAAACGATTGTTTGCATGTTTCGCAAAATATCAGGTCCTATATAGGAGGTGATATTTTTACGAAACAGATTTTGTTGGTAAATTTTCACTGAAATATTTGATGTTTTGACTTGTGCAATATTTCTTCTTTGTCAAATACCTTTAATTCAAACGATTGTTTGCATGAGGGTACAGTTGATGTAGTTATTTAGTGCTTATGAAATCTGTTTCGCAAAATATCAGGTCCTATATAGGAGGTGATATTTTGCGAAACAGATTTTGTTGGTAGATTTCCACTGAAATATTTGATGCTTTGACTTGTGCAATGCTTCTTCTTCGTCAAATACCTTTCATTTAAACGATTGTTTGCATGAGGGTACAGTTGATGTAGTTATTTGGTGCTTATGAAATTTGTTTCGCAAAATATCAGGTCCTATATAGGAGGTGATATTTTGCGAAACAGATTTTGTTGGTAGATTTCCACTGAAATATTTGATCCTTTGACTTGTTCAATGCTTTTTCTTCGTCAAATACCTTTAATTTAAACGATTGTTTGCATGAGGGTACAGTTGATGTGGTTATTTAGTGCTTATGAAATCTGTTTCGCAAAATATCAGGTCCTATATAGGAGGTGATATTTTTACGAAACAGATTTTGTTGGTAAATTTTCACTGAAATATTTCAGTGATGTTTTGACTTGTGCAATATTTATACTTTGTCAAATACCTTTAATTTAAACGATTGTTTGCATGAGGGCACAGTTGATGTAGTTATTTGGTGCTTATGAAATTTGTTTCGCAAAATATCAGGTCCTATATAGGAGGTGATATTTTGCGAAACAGATTTTGTTGGTTGATTTCCAATGAAATAGTTGATGCTTTGACTTGTGCAATGCTTCTTCTTCATCAAATACCTTTCATTTAAACGATTGTTTGCATGATGGTACAGTTGATGTAGTTATTTGGTGCTTATGAAATTTGTTTCGCAAAATATCAGGTCCTATATAGGAGGTGATATTTTGCGAAACAGATTTTGTTGGTTGATTTCCACTGAAATATTTGATGTTTTGACTTGTGCAATGCTTCTTCTTCATCAAATACCTTTCATTTAAACGATTGTTTGCATGTGAGTAGAGTTGATGTAGTTATTTAGTACTTATGAAATCTGTTTCGCAAAAAAAAAAAAAAAAAAAAAAAAAAAAAAAAAAAAAAAAAAAAAAAAAAAAAAAAAAAAAAAAAAAAAAAAATTTTTTTCCTAAAATTACCCCTCTTCCCACCTTAAAAATCTGTTTCGTTTTGTTTGTTTCGTTGCGCAAAATATCATAAGCTATAGGCATGCCTGTTCTTGACCTGCAATTTGTACAGATAAACATTAACCCAATGATTGTCTTTATGGTGTTCAGGTGTGCGATATTCATTTGGTCGGAATACTTTTTTTTACGATTTTCCTCATCAAACAGACTTTGAGACCATGCATTAATGGAAATGTTTACAGCTAATAGACATTATGTAAATGAAAAAATGGACCTTTCCCGTCTTCTGGTAATCATAATGTAACCAGTTTTCACATTACTGTAAATTTATACACATAAATGATGGGGAAATATTTTACGGAGGGCAAACGTAAGCGCAACGTAAAAATTACGGGTCCCATGTTATAGCGTTAACTGTACTGTTTTATACTGTAAACAGAGTGAAAGTCACTCTCAAAGAGCTGTCTGCATGAGTGACCCATTTTAGAATGAAAAATTAACTAATCGAGTGAGTTTTTACTCTAAATTAGGATGCAGGGTCACTCAGATAGCTTTGAGAGTAACTTTCACTCTTACATTTAGGAAGTAGACCTACAAATGCAGGGGACTTATTATTTTACTAATTTTAATACAATGAAGGTTAGAAAAGTTATACATGCACAATGAAACGTTGGCAATCCGACTATTTTACTAATAAATATATATATAATCTGTATATAAAAAGAGAAAATCGGTTATACCTGCTATAACAGCGTCAGGTTCTGCTGCCGGAGTAGCGTCTTGGTTTTGTTGTTTCTGTTATATGTTTAAGAAAAGACTGAAAAATGCATAACTGCAAAATTTCGGTAAATTCATGAATGTTAAAAGAGTCAACTCTTTTGAAGCGCCTTATAAATGAACACTCCCAACTGAGGGACATTCATTCCTTGATTTACTTATTTATTACGGTATAAAAAACATAAATACAGTTTGACAACTGAGACATTTTTTGCCATACACCAAAATACAAGAAAAAAATAACCGACAATAGCATCTAGAACAGAACATCAATAAACATTCAATAAGCAGATCGCAACCAAAGGGTTTTTCTTACCCACCCTCTGATTTTTTTTCGTAATTAAGACACCACATCATTTGTTGGTATCATTGTGTGCGGTAGCTATCACATTATGTAATTTTTCTATTGTCTTCAATGAAGTACAACAATCACTATTAACCATATGACGTCATAGTGACGTCATAAAACTGAGTTTATAATAGATTTGTCGTTCTTATCGACAATCTCAAAATCAGGGGGTTTTCCGCCATTCATGCAAGCAAAATTGTATTTATTTGGCATGAGGGGTGCCAAAGTAACATACACATGTTATTAGGCACCCACTGCTAAAAAAATAGGAAAAAACAAAAACATGTTCAGTATGTGCTTAGAGTGGTATCATAAGTAACATAAGTACCGATTTTTTTTTGGGGAGGGGGTGCATTTTGCACAGTAAAGTATGGCGGGTGGGCAACCCCCCCGCCGGTAGACCATCAGACTTGACGTGCACCTGCGCCCCTGAAGGTGTACCTCCATTTTTTTTTTTTTTTGCTAAAAGCAACCCGCCGCAAAGAATTAACTTACAATCAATAAAAAAGCCCAGATCATATTTCGTTGCGTTTTGTGCGACAGGGAATCATCCACTGGCGGAACTCCATAGGGCGGATGCTCGGCGCACGCTCCCTCGTTGGAGGGAGAAAAAAAATTATAACCCGCCCCCCCAAAAAATAGAATAAAACGGGTCAGGTGTGTAAACTGCCTACCCAAAATTTTAAGGTTTATTCATTATTAAGCAATGTTTTTCTTTTTGTAAGAGGAAATAGCTACCAATGTAAATCTGCATTGCTCTTTCATCGATATTATAGTCAAGAAAGAAAATCGACCATTCTCCGTCTCATAATTGACAACGCGATTTCTCTTCTATTTTTTATCACTAAAGCAGCCGAACAACATCCCGCTGGAGCTATTATTATGATGTCATTGTTCCCAATAAGAGTCTCTCAACAGACTTATAGGCGTTTCCTGTGGAATTTGATATCGGGTTTTAATTAAGGTTTTAAAACAAAATATGTGGACCGGTTAGAAGTTTTTTTTCTGTTTGACGGTTTTCGGTGTGGCATAAAAGGGGACCATTCTTTAAGACAAAAAAATTCTACACGGTCATCGATTTATTCTATGGGAAATGCGAATAATGTTCCGGTTTTTTTGAAATGGCCGCAAGTTCGTTCACCTGATGCTGGTGTACTCCATGCACAGCTGGAGGTGCTGGCTGCTGTGATTTTATATGAAATTTGTCTTGATAAAGAAACAGTTTAAATCATCGCGTTTTTTATACTCATCTTGATTTTTTTGCTAATTCAAACAATTTCCCTGAGCTTTAATGTAACTTTGACAGGCTTTGACACATTTTCTGTGTGTTTTTAAGCAATTAAAAATTAATGACTAATATTTTATTTAATCTTAATTATAGGTTTTGTAAATTTTCTTAAACGCATTTTTTAAAGATCTCTATCTCCCGATGCATTTCATATGTATGAAATTCTCAGTTATTCAAGTGTATAACCTCTAAAGTAAAGGCCCACCCGCTACGGGGGAGCGGCCCCATCGTTTTGCCCCATAATTTACCATTACATCCTGTTCAGGCTTTTTTCCAAAAACCGCACTTTTTTCATGCAGTAGCACAGGAAAAAAGAAAAACTGCTCATGATTAAAAAAAAATAAAGACGCAATCGGTACCATCGTGGCGAGTCGCAGGGCACCTGTTTCACAAAAGCTAGATTAATAAAGAATCATTCTTCTTAAGTCATATAACTACTTCTTATAGGAATTTTTTAATTAAAATTAAAAACAGAGCCAGTTATAAAAGAGGACCAGGGATTGTAACTTCATAATCTCATAACGAAAATTTTGACATTTCTTCTTAAATTTGCTTAAACGATTTAATAACTTCAGAGAATACTCCATTAGGTTTCGCTTTTTAGTCTTAAAGATTTAATCATTACTTATATGAAAATCAATGAATGTCGACCGACGATTCAGGTTTGTTCGGTCGATAATCCAAGAATTTCATTCAATCATCCAAGCTTTGCAAGACAAAACTTGCTTTTCAATGGATAAATCCGAGTTTCGATTTTCGACGCTCAGTTCGGGAAGGGGTAGCCCCTGCAGCACTCCCCCCCCCCGCCCGCCACAGCGCAGGAGGGGACATCCTCCCGCACCCACCACCCGGCACTGCGGTACCATTGTAACTGTGTTATTGGCAGCCAATTACACGCCCCCTCGTTCCAAAAATTCTGGATCATACCGACACAATCCTTTGGGGGGGGGGGGGGGCTAACCACCCCATCCCCTTGGTCGGACTAGGGTGTTACAGTTGTCAACAGAGATGATTAATAGAGCAATTCATCCTATGTTTTATATAACTATAACAAATCAAAGCGCTGTTTTTTCTTCTCTTTTTCTGTTCGCCAATACAAAGGTAAAATCCTACTTTTAGGTCTATGTTATAAAATTACTTATTGTTGTAAGATCAACAACACTATTTTGAAAAGAATCTTTAATAACAGTGATATAATTTAGGTCGTTTGTCAGTGTTCACGGCAATTAAAAAGATTACTTCCTATACTCGCGACGGAGCGCCATTTTCCCGTAAAATTACGGTTATACAGTGTACCGAGTCGGATGCATAGTTTAGTCTTATTTTTGCAATAATATGCAACAATTTAGGTGTTATTTTGTAGGTTTTACTTAAACGTATATTATATCCGGTGTTGTAACGAATTAGGGAATTCTTAACGAAGTGTCAATATGTCTTTTCTGTTTAAACTATACAAATATTTAAGGCCAAACATCTTTTTACGTCCATGTCGTCTTCCTCACTCAATTTCTATGGTTGATCAAATCTGGTATGTTGCTAAATGAGTTTTTGGTAACTTCAAGCAGTTTCAAGTGTTTTGTGGTACGATGCTCTGTGAGCCTGTATACCTCTTAGAATCTTAACATCATCAAGGACTTCTTCGCTTTCCATAAATACGCATGACAAACATAATATAGTAATGTCAATTAAAAAAAAAATCACTTTTTAATTTCTAGCTGTGGCCGGTGCAGACAAATTCGACCAAACATAGTCTACTGTTCCAGGTCAACAAAAAATCTCGCTCAAAGTGCATACTGCTCAACTTCCAATATCTTGCCCTTATAATGTAATTGAACGGTTTCCAACAGCGCAGAGTGGTAAACATAGGATGAAGACTGCATGAGCAGTTGGCAACCTGCTAACCTTAATTTCCCGCGCAATTTCCTTTGCCAGTAAACTCTTCCTTAACTCCTATATATAAGAGCTATAAAGCACTTTTGTTAAAATGTCAAAAACAAGTGCAGTGGTGTGTACCCGGGTGTGTATCATGTATAATATTAAACAAGTATGGTAAAACTTGTTTATCTTGAATGTAGTTATATCAATACTTTGACATGATTATTTGTTATATGTTATATGTGCATGTATGAAACTTTAGTAAAATTCTATCTTAGGCATGTTGTTTCCTACGTCCGCTGCACATTATGTATCAGGTCAACGTGGGGTCTATACGTGCCAAAACAATAGGATCATGACGGCAATCGTAATTTGAATTTATATTAATGAAATGTTATACGCCGAAAGTGTGACAAACAGCATCAGCTGCAGGGGAATATAGCATCGCAGCTCATTTACCAGCTTTATTTGGCTGATAATTGAGTTTATTTTGGTGGTATCGTGAGTTCATTTGTCATTACACAGAGGATATCTCACCGGTATCTATAGCTCTTTTTTCTCAGCTTTGAGTTTTTCATGTTTGTAACTTTTAATGGATTGAACCATTGAGTCATTGATGGTGTCAATGAAACCTGCAAGATAACCATTGCATCAAACCTCTGTCCCTATACCCTGTTATTGACTTTTCAGTATAGCTCTCAGGTAAAGATCAGAGAGTTCCCACAATGCACCAGTTTTGGGAAATTTCACCTCAATAGGGTCATGTGATCCCATAAAAATCCTATCCTTAACACATAAAAACCCTGACTTTAATGCTCATTTTAGCCCACAAAGCATTAGTACTTAGGAAATGTTGAGCATGATTATGAAATGTCTTGTGGTTCTTAAACTTTTGGAACACTTTTTTATCCCTATTAGTATGTGTGTTTAGTACAGTACAGTATATGCACATTGCTATGCATCATGGGATTGATTCAAAACACCCTCTGGATAAAGACCATGTCTTTCTTGCTGTCATGCACCAAATGACACCCCGAAAACAATCTAACAATCTACATGTATAATCTGCCGCCGATTCACCCTTTTATAAATAAAATGACGAACATTTGCATATTAAAAAACCTTGAAGTGTTTTCGACCCATTTTTCAACTTGATCATCTCCAAACCATTGATACATTGGAAATTTGTCAATCTTTGATAGTCTTTTGATCTCAATTTTGATCCATTTGTATATACCATGTGTCCCAAAAAAACGCAACAGTTGATGGCAGGCGCCATAAGTTTTGAACAAAAGCATGTGACTACTTATTCTTTGTTGTAAGGTAAGATGGGACTGTTAACTAATGTCCCTGAAAAGTTCATAAAGGTAGAGTCAATAGTTTTTAAGATATGGACCCCCAACAATCAAGTAACCCGAAGAACCCATTTTACAAAAATGAGGAGCCGGTAACCAAACGACTGGCAATGATGAACAGAATGGCAAATACAATATTGATTGCAATCAACATTTACTTGCCCAAATTTCTTGCAGAACAACTTCTATTGGATCAAATGACTGCATTTACATAATTATTACTAAACTGATAATGATAACAAAATAATTTATTGGTGATTAAATATGTTTCAAGACGATATAAAACTATGTATGACTAAGTCACAGACAAACTCCACATTACATAAAATGATAAATGCGTTGGGCTGCAACTTGCTTGTTACTGAAAATAATGTTACATTCTCAACTTTATGAAAGTATAACCTATGTTTTCAACACAAAACTCAATAACAATATCAGTATATTCATTCTATCATTAAAGTTTGGGTTAAGATAACTCCTTGTGTGCCATCACAAAATTATGACGAATGATTAGCTCTAATCCAATGCTGTCTAATTTGGACAATACGATGAGTTTGTTGATCATACATTCCTAATTCGATCTTTTAAGTGTGTTAAAATGCATGTTTTTAGCTGTTATTGTCAATGGAAACATTCATATGTTAATATCTGTTTGCAGTAGCTGTCTTTAAAAAAGGAAAATGGTGGTTGGACTTAGAGATTCATATGGTGGTTCTGGGCGCAAAACGTACAGTGCCGTATTTGTAGCTAATAAGCGCCTCAATTTGGTTGAATGGGTCCTGCAGGTTACTTGATTTCTGGGGTCATATCTTAAACATTATCGAGTCTACCTTTATGAACTTTCAGGGACATTAGCTAATAGTCTCATCTTACCTACAACAAAGAAGAATAAGTAGGTCACGGCTTTTGTTCAAAACTTATGGCGCCTGCCCAAGTGTTGCGTTTTTTGGGGCCACACGGTAGATCATGTCACCCAATGACCCACTTAGATTTTACTTGGTCTTTTTAAATTTATTATTTTGAAAGTCATACCAAGACACTTTTAAATGTGGTGCCTTGTCAATTTTCAACTTGTCTTGTTTCGAAAAGTTGTTCGGTCCCTCTAGAGGATTGATTTGCCAATATTTGGGCTCTAGAAACATGGTCTATAAAACACCCTTTATAAGATATAATATCAATAAAAGAAACAGGCAAGATTTCATACACCCACTCTAATCTCACTCCCCCTCACAATTATCCTCACGCATCTCCGTTTCCCCTTTTCAAGAGTTGAATCACCTTCATTAGTCTCTTCTGAAGAGACCATTCTATTTCACTTCCTAAATAAAAAGAAATACTCTACATTGGGAAATTCTATTGACAATGAAATGCATGAATTAAAATATGACACTTTATAGGCTGGTGTAACTTATGATGTTGGAATTGTTTACCTCTAGGGAACACGGGGTTACTTAGACATCAAACGTTTAGTGACAGGAAGGTTGGCATTGTTGACCTACAACTCACGCGTTTATCGAATCATTTTAACTTGATTACAAAAACGAAAAGAAAGCAACACACTGCGTGACAAATTGATATACCAATGGGAAATGAATGTTATGAAGAGTTTAGGCCTATAATACAAGTAGACTGTGTGTCATATATCATCCTTATTGTGTAGGTGACGTCATTGCATTCGACGATCGTCAACTCATTATCAAAATTATTGTTATGTAATAACAATAATAATACATTCTCAAGTCATGGTTTATGTGTGAGTATTTTGAGAACATGTCAGCGGTGACAATGACCGAGGAACGATGACCCTAAAATGAAAACCTGATTCATCTCAGATGAAACATTACCAAAGAAACCGTAACAAGTGATGTGAGTCCACTCAGCTGTCTTTCTGTCCTGCTTGACTATACACACAAACACCCATACGCACACAGCTTGCGGTGCGTGCGTACCGTTTGTGCGTGCGGTGTCGTTTGTGCGTGCGTGTACGTATGTGTGTGTGTGTGTGGTGCTTGAAGAAGGGAAAGAAAGAGAGGAGAGAGAGGATAGAGAGGAGAACTGGGGACAAGAGGAGAGAGCGAGGGGAAGGGGATGGAGAAGGAGGGGACGAGAAAAAAACAGACCGTTTCCTTTATCTCATTCGGAGTTCCTGTGCATTAATTATACTGACTGCCAGATTTCAAACAGCAGTCATGAAGTCCAATGTGGCGGTTTTTGTTTTCAGTAATTCCAGCATCCGACCCAACACCGTTTATAGGCCCATAACTGTGAGGTAAATGAGGCAACTTAAGGCTACAAAACAATGCAATAGCTCAAGATATGAATCCTATAAGCATTATCAAGCCAAGAGCTTTTAAACAATGTTTTCGGGTATTGACGGAACACATTACCTCCCAGGAGCCTACTCCCAATGTTTGTCCACTCGATCTAACCCCAAAACTGACACTCTCCGAATTATCAATCGCAAGAAATGCACCAGCAATTCTTTTATATCCTTTTAATTGTGTTGTGTGTTTGTCAGATTGGATGTCCGAATTCTATGGACAGAAATTCTAAGTTGGTCATGTTTCACACCATGTCCTAAAACACTCTCTCAAATTTCTCAATTAAGTTACCTGAAACCAGAGACGAGTCTACTTACAATATTGATAATGGGCCTATAAACCGTTTTAAAATCTAATTTGCGGTTGTAAGGGCCATGTGAGATAACCGCTTGATACCATGAGTCGGCTCTTAATATAAACTTACCTGTTTGTTCCTCTGTCGAATTTCGTTTCCCGTCCCCAAATTCCAAGAAATTAATACAAACCCTAAGATAATATTTACTTGTATCCATTGCAAGAAAAATCAATATTTGCCTAAGACGAACAATACAGTACATCCGTTAGAAAGTTGTTCAAGAGCTTTCAAGATGCTGAGTGCAGGCAGGCTACGAGACCGCTCACGGTGTGGTTTTATTGGTTTAACCGGTTTCAAGGGCTAAGTGACGTAGGAAAGTTGTCACACTGTTATGTGCTTGCTGATGGCGGCGATGGCGTATACCCATAAAAATGGACGATTTCTTTTGCGCTTCAGTTCAGTAAATCTTGAAATAACTTCATGGAAAATTCTGTAAAATACCACTTAAAAAATCACGTCAAGACGTTCCGTGTACGTCACCGGACAACCATTTTGTTTTACACTTTTTATTTTTATTGAACGGAAAACACCCACTATTACTACCTTCCTTTTGTTTAATATACAAGTAGAAAAAATGGGCAATCGGAAAATGTGAATTTTATAAAATCCTTTTTCTTGTCCCTAGAGCAACCAAAAAAATGAAAGGGAGTTCGTTTTGTCGTTTCACTAAAGGTCAATAAAGATCTGAAAGACGTAAATGTAAGCACTTGTTTATTCGTACTTCACAGGAAACAGAACTACCTAAATCGGTCCCCCCGCCGAACTATAACTTTGTTCGTTTTATTTATCATATCTAAACAAATAGGAAAATGCACGATTGAAATAAAACGGAACTTTTCTTGAAACTTGTTTTCCTTTCCATATAATTTTCGAGAGAAAAAAAAGCAAAAGGAACAAGTTTTTCAATCGAAACTAATAGTTTTCTGGGTTTAACAAGGATGAATTGGCGTGTATCTTTCCTAGGACGGAAAGCTCTGAAAAATTGGACGGGGTGGATTCGACTCGAACCCACGACACTGCGCACTAAACAGACGTTTGTACCACTAAATCCCCGGCCACGGGGGTAAGTAAGTAGTGCATGGAACGATATAGATTTAATCGATATATGGGGCGAAAGAATTAATTTAGACGGATGGACTAAATGGAAACGACCTCTGAACTGTATTTCAAGATAGTAGATTCAAACCATCGTGTCACCTCTAGTACTTTCCCGAAAGGTATGTGCATTGAATGAGGGGAGATGTGCAGTTCCCAAAAAATGTTAACACTCGGAACAAAGGCATTTTGTTAAAAACTAATGTACGCATGGATTTGTGCTTGGAAAGCTAAATAAATAAGTTTTTATTTGCCGTTTATTTCATTCCAACCTGATATATAGAACAAAAGACGTGTTTCGTGAAAAAGGAGAGTGTAAAATAGGATTGGTCCGATTTGGTTACAAATTTGTAAGATTGCGAGTAACCATTGTTTTGTAACATTCAAAATTGGAAGTAGGCCTAATTGGACTTTTGAACCTATGAAGACTTGATAATCCTTTTTGAACTTCACTATGGGCAATGAAGTTGGTGACACATTGTCCTTTATGTGATCAGCAATATACTTTGGTGTGTACTAAGTGTGCTTTCAAAAATTAATCAGTCAGTTCACTTTCATCATGTTCATTAGCAGACTTAAACATATCAGATGCTCCCCTATTGAATTCTAAAGGAATCATATGATTCTGTAGAGAGAAAACAAAACATGTAAACTACCAAAAAACGAGAAGAAACTTCTGAATATAGGCCTACATGGACTAGTGAAGCAGTGGTAATTGGAAATAAAGACAGGCCCAACAGACCCATAGACCAGAATTCCAAGAACTCAAGCCAACATCCCTCTTGTTAGAAGAGTCATTGTGGCAGATCCAACGGTGAATGGTTGGTAAAACACGATAAAAGGAATCTCGAAGTCTTCCTTCAATAGAATAACACAGCAAGATCTATTTGTTTTCCTTTTAATAGAAGATGTGCTCTGAAGTCCAGCGTATTCAATGACGTCATGCGTCAAATGCTAAAGGCAAAATCGGACCAAGTTGATTTTGCATTCTTCTTTTTGACGAAGCATATCTTTTGTTCTACATATCGGATTCGAATGAAACATACAGCAAATTAAAGCTTATTTATTTGGCTTTAAGAGAATGTATACCAAACAAAGACCCCTGCGAACTTTTCTTTTTAGCAAAATTCCTTTGTCCCGCCGCGAGCGTTAACATTTTTTGGTGGGGACAGCCTATGTTGCTTCAATGGTATTCAATGTACAAGTGAGTTGAATGTTATGTTAATGACTTTTGAGCACCCGTGTTTTTGATATGAAGCAACATAGATCTTAGCATGCACAGTGGTGGCGCCAGACCTTTTTCTGGGGGATTTTGGGCTAATGATGGAAGTGCATTGAATGACACAACCCCTCTTGAAGTAAATTTGCGCTAATCAGAATCATTTTTGCATACAGGAGGAACAAGATTACCATATGAGTGCTTGTCCTAGTCACATGAGTATGGGTTTCATGAACACGGTTAAAATTATCCTACCAAAAGGGAAGATGTAGAAACCCGTATGACACTGAAAATACACCAAGCTAGCACATGAGGATATGGCCAAATGGTGGTATAGGTTCAGTACATTTACACCTACTTTATATTTCCACCTGCACAAACCTTGCTTTCCCTGCCCAATGTCCACTTGAAAGATCAGATCCACAACAGGTAGAACAAATGTCAATATGAGTCACATGTCCACACAATATAAAGCGTTAGGCCTATGTAATCCTGTTGCGACATCGTGCATGATGTCCATGATCCGAGCAACTCATGTGTCATTGGCAGTGAAATAGTGCAAGAACTTAATAAAATATGGTGTGTCCCAAAATAATTTGAACAGAAAACAATTTTGGTGTTGTTTATCTAGAAAGATGAGAGCATCTTGCGGACTTTGTTCTCCTTTTCCTATTGTTTGAACATTTGAATTCCCTATTGACATTTGATACCACAATTACAATTGCTCTGATACCAGGACTTTTGACCTGAAAACATAAATGATGACAAGATTGACCAAGGACATAATCCTGGGGGATGCCACTTGTAACGTCTGCCTAAGAAGTTGGATCCATTATGTGATAGATACGTTGTTTTCTATCTTCCAACTAAAACATTCAAACCACTGCCGAAGATTTCCCGTTCCGTCGATACCATGGGCTCTAGCTTCTTCAATAAACGCCGGATTGTGGTTCAGAATCAAAAACTTTACAAAAATCGAGGCCGACGGTACTCTCTAAATTACAAAGAGTGGAAAAAAACGATTGAAACGTTAGTCACTCGTAAAAAGAGTGTAACACTCAAAAATAGTTGCATGTATTGGTTAATGCACCCAAAAGAGAGATCGATGACTTTCCCTCCAAAGAGTGAAAAAGAGTGAGATGACACCACTCTAAATTGTGGACATTTTGAGTGCACATTTCACTATTTCACTCTTTTCTTCTAATCTTCAATCCAATGGAGTGAAATGGGCCCTGGCCCCTTATGGCCCCACCACCTCTTCCCCCCTCTCGCTACACACACTGAATGTTATTTTTCTCCTTCCTGCCCCCGGGCCATGGCCAAGTCCATAATTGAACCAGCTCTAGCTAAACGGAGTCATACTGAAATTTTCGGCATGTCCAGACGAGTCATAGTCAATCTTTTTGCATTTCACATTTACGAATCACCCCTCCTTACCAATGTCACAAACGACTTAAAGTTCCTATCCCTGTAGCAGACCAGCTCTGGAACTCCTGTGCACACCAAGCATGTACCCCTGACGTCGCCATTTTTTTTTACAAGGCTTTTTTTTATTTCTGCTTGCATGATCAAAATGCGACTGCCAGCGATCAATAATCGATTATGGAATCTCCCGTTAAATGCTTGAAGATCGAATTCTTGGGGACGGATGTTCCTAAAAAAACAAAGTCCAAGGTAATTTGAAAAAACACGTTAAAGAATAATGACCGCAAAACAATCAGCGAGACTGGCTGACGCAAACAGCTAGGCATTGTATTATTTGCGTAGTAGTAATTTGTACTACTGGGTGTGCCCATCCTAATTCTGCAACCCTGCACGATCATTGTATTGTAGTTTACAACTTACAACGCTATGCCAGAGCCGACCAGGTAACCCTATACTTACCTTGTCATCGTAGCCAACTCTGAAATTTCATTTGCAATCTTTAGACTAAGGGGGAAATTTAGTATTCTGCACCAATTGTCTTAAAACCTGTAAATTTGGGTCACCTTATTAACATGCTGCGGTTTTATTCCGTTAACGACAACGTTGCCTTTCGTAGCCTTTGGCAGAATACTAAAAAATTCTCCGACTAAGTTCAAACTACTAAAATTTTTGGGGGGGCCATTCTTCGTTCACGTTTGTGACCTAAAAACGGTAAATTTTGATTTTAATCAACCCAATGCCCGGTTTGGCCATATAAGATCTGTTATTTTTGCAATTTGGTATATTACGGAAAAACCTTTAGTCCAAACCTAACCAAAAATAATGTCTCCACTTTCGCCAGATTGGTAATTTTGTCATGATGTTTAGTCATGAAGTTCGGTCACGTTTGTGACCTCGGACAAAAAGGGTTTTAATTCCAACTTCAACTGTAAAATTCGAGAGTCGAGAGATATGGTCTTAAGTTCTGGCCTGGTCGTAAAGTTGAGTATATATCAACAATTTTTTTTGCTGAAAGATTATTATGGTATGTAAATAAGAATCTGCCGGGTGCATCCTTAGTTGCTCTGAGCATAACATCTTTTTGTCCTTTCATTCATCTTTTAACATTTGGACATTATCGATATCAGCTAACGTAAAGTTATGCCGCTGTACAATGGTCTTGGTATCAACAATAAGCAAAATGCCAAATTTTAAGTCATCGGACATCGTCAACAGATTTTACAACAACTTACCTCAAACAAGGGATCTTACAATACTCCCGAACATAATCCACCACATGGTTTTGTTGAACCAACAAAACGAACGCGTGTCGACTTTTGACCCGCCAACTCCGAACTGGCAACGCACCACTCATACAGTTTTAGGGAGTAAATAATTCTGCGTTGAAAATTCCCATCCATTAGTACTTTTTTTTTTTTTTCGCCGTTTGTATGAAAACAAGTGTGGATTCTGTCTGTAGTATTGTAGATGCTACAAGAGTCCTGTTTGAGGTAATTTGAAAAATCTACGATGTCAGGATGACTTTAAAAATTTGGCAGTTGCTTATTGTTGATACCAAGACCAGACAACATCGGCATAACCTTTACGTTAGCTGATTACGATAATGTCCAAATGTTAAAAATGAATGAAAGACAAAAAGTTTCTCAGCAGAACTAGTGCCACCTGGCATCCTTGGGCATTTTTGAGAAAGGGAGAAATCCAAGAATGTGTTCCGCATAAATGATAATGTATTGAGCCCCTATATTATCAAACTATGGAGTTACTTACTATAGAATCCAATGAACAAGTGTATGGCACTGTAACATTAGTCCTACTTCAAATTCAAAATGGAAGCCAAATCTAATACTTTTAAAATATTCCTAGTACATTATAACAGCAATACCTGCAATAAAAAAAAAACAAACATGAAGTACTTAGATTATGTTGTTAGACACAATAAATGTATTTATGATACTTTTAAAGTTGTAACATGACGTCAATCAATATGGCAGCCAAAAACGTGAATATCTTCAAAAACACTTGACACAAATTTCTAAATATTACCTTCAAATATAAATTATTGTGTCAATGATACAATTAGAAATGTACCTATGATTATAACCAAGTGATACCAGGTAATCCCGATAATTAAAAATGTGTCAAATTATAAAATGAGTGCAATATATGTGAAAAAATGTAATTCCTATGGTATTTTGACAACTTTGCACCATATTAGTTTTACTTCGATTTTGGCACATTGAAAGCAAATTGAAATGTATGTTGTACATTGGTTAGGATCAAACATACATTTCTAATGTCATGGACACATTGATTTCGATTTAAAGGTTGTATTACCGTATTTGTCCTTATTAGCGCCCAGGGCGCTTAAGTAAGTCATTTTAGGTGGGCGCTTACGATGTACATTACCGGAAGTCATTTAGTATGGGCGCTTAGTGCAAAGTTCCAAATTTGGAAGGGTTGCTGACAACTGTCATGGCTGTGGAAGCTGTTTTTACCCAAGTTTTGCCCAACACTTACCAAAGAAAATTTGTACATGTGGTTGCATTCCGAGCTCATCACTTGATAATGCCATTATTTCTGTACTTCAAAATGATAAAGTTGTGTCCAAATCATTAACAAAAGTAACATTTTCGGCCCTGTAAAAATAATTGATGCATAGCCTGACCATAGCGGTGTGTTTATGTTTGAGATTAGTCTCTACCACAGCATGTTTGGCTCACACGTGCAAAGCTGTGTCAGCAGTATTATTCAGTATGATAAACGTGGAGCTCGAGTAGACTATTTTTACAATAGCGGTCAGGTGGGGCTGGACGGGCGTGGGCTAAATGATGAATCGCAATCTTGTAATAATACACATGAAATAGAAAGTGCTGTTCGTGGATTTCATGTATCAGAAATATTGGGAACCAACAATCGGGGAAACTTTGTCAACTGTTATTGAAGTGGACGAACTTGATGGACAGCGGCATTGGCAGTGACCGAACGAAGAGAGTGCAGTACTTGGTGATTTGCCTCCGTGAAATTTTCCAAGCTCTGTGGTTTTTCCTTCATCCAAGGGATATTACTACCATACCGGCAGAACACGATATAGGCAGGATAGCGGGAGGATTGGAAATACCCTGTACTTTGCACTTTACTCTTCTACAGAATACTAATCACAGACTCAAACAAGTACTATAAGGTAGGCCATTCGATTCACTAAACAGTTGAGTGGTAATGTAAAGCGTGACGTGACATGGGGTCTTGGATGGGGGGCGGCTAATAGGATGACCTTTTATAAGTTGGTCGAACGCAAAGTCGGGTTGGTCGGGGGGGGTTATTGGTGCATGGTCGCTAAGGACGAAACGGTACATAAAATTGTGTCAAGTGTTTTTTTGAAATAATCCATTTGGCTCCATATTGATTGACGTCATGTTACAACTTAAAGTATCAGAAATCATTTATCGCATGCCCAAAATATAATGCGGCACTGATATACACCCACATATATATTAGTCCCTTAACCTTAAAAATTGCGTTGTTGTACAAGATGATCTAAGATCTACACGGTAAAATTTATCAAAATTTGCGAGCTCCAAATCTCAGTAAACTTCTTACTCGTCTCTAGTCCTCCATGTCATGTATCGTAGAACAACAATCCCTGTCAATAGCGAGATATTATCCCTAACAAACACTGCAGGCTGTATCTTTGTGAGGACTTATCACAGATCACAATATACCACAACTTTACATACTTGCACTTCCATAGACCCACAAACTACCACAAAATTTGATTGGGGTATATTGTGGTATATGCTTAGTAGTAGATAAATCATAACTTATAACCAATTGGAGTAACTCATCATATACCCCACTAACCACCGTAATAAACAACAACAAGCGGCACCATAGGCCCAATGTACCAGGCTGCCAAGAGAAATTGTACAGGCCCAGGGGAACCTGGCTATAGCCTTTTACGTGGTGCGGGTCGGGTGCGTGATGTACTGAATGTACCACACTTTATATGTCAATGATAATATCACAATACCACAACTACACAAAATATTGTAGGTTTCTATAACCTTCATATACCACCGTATACCACAATATTAACTGTGTGGTATTTTTTGTGGCTAGAGCCTGTTTAGGTTACACGGTTTGGTGCAGTCCACTTTACCACGGTGTGGAAAATATTTACCCCATGGGAACCCACGTTATGTCTGTGTCATCAGACTGCGAAAGATATTATCTAAATTATTGGAATTGAGCGAGAGGCTAACGTATGTCACCCCATAGAGAATGTGTGTAATAAAAATAATCTCAAATATCTCAAAAAATGAAGGGGTTCTATGAAATATTTTTGTATCAGAGTGTCAGAAATGTTTTTCTCTTACGGAACATTCCCTCAACTGGCTCGAACTGGAACCTTTTGAGAAATTGAACATTTTTATCGTGTCTTTTACACACAATCTCGATGGGCTCTGAGGGCACTCCCACGGTGCTACGTCACTAGGCTAGCTATCACGCTCATCCGTTCCGCACCGCCGTAAGGGCCCTTGGAGTTGACTTGGGGCTGAGCGGTGCAACTGCGGGCGGTTGTATTTTGGCCACATTTCAGGTGATGCATTCTTGTTGGCTTAAACTCGCATAAAAATTCAGAAGGCCGTATATGCGCCCAATTTCTCCCATACGACATTCGAAATTTGGCACTCAATCTGACGTTCGGAACCAGTGCTG
>JAMKCH010018567.1:0-50200 GCA_023653785.1 Ophioderma brevispina
CTCCGCAAAATGGACAATTGATTCAACATCTTTATAAAATGTACATAGATAAGAATCAACATAACCATAATCAAATAGGTTTTGTTTATGCCAATATCCGGTGGCTAATTTTTAAATTGAAAATATCTTATTTTAGTAGATCGGGAGGAGAACAGTGGGATTTTATAAAATTCCCTGAAATTCAAATCTAATAAAAAAGAGCACACCATTTCCCCTCTGAACGTGGCTTTATATTTCTTCTGGGCACACAATAATTATACACCATTAGCAACTTTGTTTTCAATGTAACTCGGTCACGCGTGAAACTGTTCCACTTACTTTTTTTTTTAGAGCCAACAAGCATGTTAGATTTACTTAAAGGCTGACTCAAGCTTTTTGAAATATAATTTTTTGTGTATTTATTAAAATAGTCAACTAGAACTAAGATAGTCACCTAAAATTCCCAATTCCAAGTTTGAGATGCATCGAATTTTTTTCGTTGGTCCATGCAAGTAAACATTTTATGGTGTAATACAGTTCCATAGGATACTGTGTATACCTAAATTTCCGGATCCGGAAATTATAAACAAGTTGGGCGATTTCTAAATGAAGACTTCATTTGAGCTTAGCTATTTTCACACAGTGGTTTAATATCTGGACAAGCATTATTTTATATGCCAAAAACACAATTTGTTTGAAAAATGAGTGCGCCCTCCTCGGGAAATCCTGAGTCGGCCTTTCACCTTACCCCAGACGCAATAATAAATAATTCGACTTGAGACACACCGATTTTGCAATCATAAACTCAATCACAAGGTTTTTAGTTTGTCTGGAAACCTTTCAGACGATATCTCAGACAAAACATTTTGAGACCATTTTTAACACGGGAGCGGATTTTTTTAAAATCTTGTGTTGTGATGTCAAATCGACCTCCTCGTAGATCGTCTAGTTTTTCATTTTATTTATGTATGATTGTTTAAGATTCAACAGTCAAATAGAGTTGATAAAAATGGAGACCCCCATGCTAGTAGGGCTGCTATTTTTTGTTATAGATCGATTCTGCCAATGGGTGATTTGTTATTTTCCACATCCCCCCGTAAGGTTGTTATGGTTCTGACCCATCCATCTATATCAGATTTTCTTTTCCGCTTAACTTGTAATTCAAACAGGTTCTCCTTTCTCTGTTCATCTTTGAAAGACTTTATCCCTATCAGTGTCCGGTGAAAGAATTTCATATCTCCTACCAGAACGGCAACAAAGAAAAAGGAAATATTAAAACTAGGACGACAACTGTGCGGCAATATTTATCTTTAAGCTTCCTTTATTTCGTTTTCAAATTTCAAGCTCACCTTATAACGTGCTTACCAATGCTTTTGTCTATACATACACATTTGTTTGTATTTCATGCCCATGAGGCTTTTTATTTGTTACACATGTGCAAAAAATGGGACATAATAAACATACATACACTTAAAGACATTACAAATACAAATTACAAAATAAAAAAATACACAGATACAGAATGCAGAGAGTGACCACCAAAAAATGGGATTTAAACTATTGGCATACCCAAAAAAATTGACTTCCGTAGGGGCGATACATTTGGGGTCCAACTAGAAGTCAAAACTAAACGATATATTATAGACAGTAAAGTAAATAGGGATCCACTTTATATAGGTATCCCAGATATCTTTCTTATTTGCAAACAGTCCTCTCCAATCAAACCACACTGTTTTATGCATTTACAGAAGGTTATAACTGATGGTTTGGAAGTTGCAAATCAACAATTCATAAATATATTTCCCCCATGCCAGAATCAATATATGATTACCTAACTGACAATTTTTGATTTTACTGTCCAAAAAACATATATTTTATTGAAATTCATTCAAAGTGGGAATAAACCTGAAGTATTGACGAACCCTCATCCAACTTATTCAAACTTCACATTTAGCAATAAAAATGATGGAATTGTTTCAACATGGCCTTTTTACACAGCTCACATAAAGGCGAGTCCACCATCGCAGCCTTATATAGCCAATTATTAAGTGTTAAAATCCATGCGTCGCTTTATACTGAAACCATTACACTTATGAAGATTTAAGGGCATTTAAAAACCTTTACATTAGAGTTCATTCAGCTCATATCGTGTGTGGGCTTAATACATGTAATAGGTAGGTTCAACATATAAATAATAGGTATGATCATGTTGAACTATTCGAATACCTTACTGGATGATCCACACCTGCACACCTTGTTATACGTCTCGTAGACGTCAAAGGTCGGAAATACCTTTCAAACATCAATAACCTAGCCTTGTGCAACATTGATCTAAATTTTATAATAATACATATTTAATGATTGTAAACATGAGGGTTACCAAAAATTTGGTATGTCCAAAACAACTTACATAAAATTACAACACAATATTTAAGATTAAAACTTATTGTAAACAGAATGTCCACGATTATCTCCACAAGAATCTTTGCAGTTAAGCGATGATATGTCCTCACAGCGAAGACTCCAAAATGACAGCGCATAAGTTCCTTACACCTCCCAGGTAATAGTATTCCATGGGAATCTTCTCAGTCCTGAAAGTAATTTTGTCCATCGCCCCCACACAACAACCACCAAGGTTCAAGACGACAAGGATAAAATAAGTCCCTCGACGACACTGATGTTCCACAGTATCGCATTCCAAAAGAAAATTGAAAAAAAAAATCACCACGATTTCTATCTGCCACAATTTGGAATCCTATTTTGATTCCAGCACTTTCGGCTTCAAGACGACAGTAGAATAATGCAGCACTCTGCTCACATGGAATTGAAAATATAATAAATCCTGTCCGGTGTGGGCAGAATCTACCTTATTTTAGATACAACAGCTAATGAACCATACTATATCTATTACAACTGTGGGGACCTCCCATCACCCGTCCATTTGTCACAACAGGGCATCTTGCAAAAACAAACTAGGGGATTCCCCTCTCTCCCCCATAGCAAACAAAGCACCCCGTCCCGTGAGAAATCATTTTCTCAATAAATTGAGAAAATAATATTTTTAAAAGTTTAATCAGAAAATGGGGGCTATATAACACCTGTACCCAATCCCTAGCATGATTGCCTAATTTTCAGACTGTTTCATCCATTCGAAGTGGAATTGTTTAAAACCTCTCTCACCGTAGAAGTAGCTGTTGGTCGCCCGCGTTTTTCACATGGTTAATTGTGTCATGAAATTGTGTCATGTTATTCGCAGATATGAGGCATATCTGTCCTGGGTGCTACCCTGGTTAAATTGTCTATAGTCCCAATGCATACTGAACTCTTTACCGGGACTCTTTAAAGGGTACCTACATTTAACGTTTACAACTCTGAACAAAATAAATGAACGCATACAAAAATCATGATCTGAACCCAGTAAAATATGGGCTGAAGTGTGACGTTATCCTTTTACGCATGCATTGGAGGTAAGCATTATTTTTATTGGGTAGGTTGTCAGTAACCTTTTTCTTTAAATAAATGGGAGAAGTGACCTTAAATATCACCAACGTGACCAAACCCAAAGGTTTTCAACCCTGAGTAAACCAAACCTTAAAATATGTTCAATTTAGACCAATTGCATAATATTGTATAGGGGGTGTATAAAACAAAGACCTAAGACCCAAGACCTATAAAACAAAGACCCAAGACCTATAAAACAAAGACCTAAGACCTATAAAACAAAGACCTAAGACCTATAAAACAAAGACCTAAGACCTATAAAACTAAGACCTATAAAAATAAGACCTATAAAACTAAGACCTATAAAACTAAGACCTAAGACCTATAAAACTAAGACCTAAGACCTATAAAACTAAGACCTATAAAACAAACACCTAAGACCTATAAAACTAAGACCTAAGACCTATAAAACTAAGACCTAAGACCTATAAAACTAAGACCCATAAAACAGATTTAGATGCATAAAGCAAAGACATTAAAATTTTCATGTAACCATGTTTTGTAGAGGATGCGCCACAGGGCCTATAAAGTTACTACTAAACTCGAAAAAATCTCTTTTCTACTCTTTTACGAATTAAACCTCAGTTACTCTAGATTACAGTGTATTGACCGTTGTAGGACAATTCGATAAGTAGTGACTCTACGTAAAAACTACTCCACAATGTAAAAACCTTTTTGTGGTCTTTGTTTTATGGGTCTTAGGTCTTAGTTTTATAGGTTCTAGGGCTTTTTTGTTTTATAGGTCTTTGTTTTATAGGTCTTTGTTTTATAGGTCTTAGTTTTATAGGTCCTTCTTAGTAGTTTTAAGGTATTAGTTTATAGGTCTTAGTTTTTAGGTCTTAGGTCTTTGTTTTATAGGTTCTTAGTTTTATACGGTCTTAGGCTGTGTTTTATAGGTCTTAGGTCTTTGGTTTATAGGTCGGAGGGGTCGTATGTGTTGGCATAGCGTCGTAGGTAGTTGGGTTATAGTGTAGCTGGTATTACGCGTCTTTGTTTTAGACACAACCCATATTGTTATTATATATTATCTATTTGGCCTTATGTATGTAATATCGTGTTACCCTGCATGTTGTCTGGGTTATGCCCAGATGTGACCTGGGTTTTGTGTTACAATCTTTGGTGTGTTTTTTAATATAAAGATTGATGAAATGATGACTAAGCCTAGGTTGGACGTGCAGAAGAACCTTCACTATATAAAGAGGTAGGTTTTTTTAATTGCGAATAAATTGAATAGAAAGTAAAGTCATTCCTGTCGAGATGGGTAAAATGCATGCAAAAGGCAAAGATTGAAAATAACTGATAAGCTACAACCCAAATTCTGATTTACCTCTTTGTTAAAAGCGGCATTGGCCACATTTTCACAAAATATGAAATTTCTTCAATTTGTCCTCAAATGGATCGTCTAGGCCATTTTGGAAGAACAGAGATATATTTTACCATAAAAATAACATACCCCAAAGCAGATAGGGAATTGAGATGAGGATAAAGACATCCAGGAATTTGTAGGCCACCCTTTTAAGTTTTCCATAACTTTAATCAACAAAATGTGTATATTACATGATATTTTTCTCGTACTCACTGATATTAAAAACCACAAAGGCTATGACCATTCAAACAGTGTGCATAGAGGGGGAGACATGCATACGGCGTGCGTGGTTCTTGTTTAAACTGCCATTTTCGTGTTCTGAATTTAACGTCGCCGGCGACGGTTTAAATTATAAAATCGTTGGTTTACCATAAGGAAGCTGGTTTGGTCTTAATTCATTTCGGGTGAGCGGCTTTTGTATATAAAAGCCTTACAACATGCAAAAAAATATCGTTTTGAAAAATCTTGAGGGCGCACTATTTTTCAAATGTGCCAGTGTCTCTGTAAAGTTCATCATGGGGACCGATCAATGTGGTCGGAAAGGGGAATGGAGGTTTGGGGTCTGTTTTCACAAAGGAAAGTCATATAAGGTGTTGTTGATATGACCTAAAAACACTAGCAATTCAGATACAAAATCGGCATTTTGACTTTTGAAAAAGACCGATAGTGGCTTTAACAGCGGCGCTAGAAACGCCAAACTTCTTTGACTATGAAATAGCGCCACCTCACTCGAAAATGACATTCTAACTTGGACTTGCGTGATCCGAGGAACAGCCATTGATTCAAATTTTTTTATCAGGGATCCCCATATTAAAGGCGACTCAGAGATTTTCCTGAGGAGGGCCGCCCTCAATATTTTCCAAAAAAAATGTGATTTTTTGCATGTAAATTAATGGCTTGTCCAATAACTACATCATGTGTGAATTGCCTAAGCTTAAACGAATTCTCATATAGCAAATCACAACTTTGATTATAAAATTCCAGATCCGGAATTTGTTATACAAAAGACTTATCTATGAGGAGAGGAATACTACAAAAAAATGTTTACTGCAAATCAAAACGAAAAAATCCGATTATCTAAAATTTCGGAATTGTGCCATTGGAGATTACTATCTTTAGTTCTAGTGACTATTTTTCATTATTGACACAAAAAATAATATTCGAAATCTCTGGTCAGACTTTTATAGGCTGGATGCGCCCGTACGCCGTCAATTTGATCTTGTGCCGGTGTCGTGGGCCAACGGACAATTTTTGAATTCGCAATTCTGGATGGACGCAGCGTCAAAGTACATTTGTGCAGCTTGGCAGTGATACTCTATTTGCGCCACATTCATTTACGGGTAAAGTAGAACAAAAGTGAGACTGCGTTGTGTTATTATGAATACTGTATGGGCTTAGACGTGTTCCAGACCCACCTATAATCTAAACGTGTCGGTTGATTCATTTACCTGTACGGTCTTACCTAGTGAGTTACATCATTGAAAATGTAACAATTCATAGGGAGGTCATGATCGTAATATTTCAACATTGTCAAATTCTCCGCGACTTTTCTTTAAATTTTAAGTTCACAATATCTGTGCTATTCCAAAACACCAGCCTGTACAGAACATAGGCTGTGTCAGCTCAAATTAACATGAAAAAGTAAACGTTACCCCTAGTTTTCTTCTTTAGCATCGAAAGATTTATAAATGCGACACAACTTTGCGTCAAATTTTCAAAAAAAGATATCGAGCCGATTTTTCTCGTAACAATTCAAAATATGTATCAAAAAAAACTGAATGTTCCATAGACTGTGTTTACAAATTTTAGGCTAAAAAAGCTTAAAGATAGGTCTTTTGGCTGATGTGTTTTCAAAAACGCGTACTGGACCCCATTTTTTTATTTTTATTTTAATTCATATCGTATGAAAAGCAGTTTACACGAAATCTGGTGAAAATGGTCAATAGTTCTCATGGACCATTCACTCTAATTATTCTAATCAAATTTCCTCTTTGCGACACGAGCTTTTACCTTCACATGTCACCAATTGCCACGGTTCGCCAGCATCAGCACTTTTGTAAACGCCCTCGTTGGAACCGGGGAGGATAGCAGGACATTTGCAACACAACTCAAGTAAAAGGTTGGAGTGATTAAATATGTTAAAGCCTGACAGGACCTGAAACGTGAATCTTTTGCTGCAAATGGTGCGTAAGAAGAGGGTTCAAGACAAAGACTGTACTAAGGGGTCAATTGTTTAATTGTTTCAATCAGGGTGAAAGTATACCACGTTATGTGTCTCACCATAAAGATTCAGAAAAGCGTATGTGTGTAATATTACAGCCTAAGGTTGCGGAATGATAGGTATAAGGTAAAAACAGCCCAAAACACACCAATAAAAAAAAGGTCAATTTCAGTCTGTACAGGGGTCAATTTTAAAGTTGCTCAGATTTGGATTAAAACATGGTGAAATTGTTGGTGGAGCATATATGGATATACCTCATTCGCCATGTGGCCATTATTTTAGTGCGATGGCCCCATCTGAGCATACACGGGGCAAATGGAAGTATCACCTCGGCAGTAGTAAACCTACGCGTGCCTCGCGAATTCTCATATGCCCATATTTACACGTCTTCCGGCTGAGATCTGATTTGAGGATAATTTGTGGGAACTCTACTTTCATCTGAAGAATGTTTTTTTCGTGAATGGAACTAAAATCATACATCAGTTGGAGCGTCAACGCTGGGACAATGGCAAAGCCCTTTCGGCTGTACAAAGTTAAAATACAATTTGTTTTGGCAAGAGCAATGGACGTGGACGTTTATAATAGCAAAGCATTCCTTGCAAATACCTTCTGCCCTACATATCTAACCTTCATATCCTGTTTAACGAATACGTTAATCAGCAAGTCCTTCGCTGAAGTACTAAAATTCGGCTGCACTACAGAAAACTAAAAGTTTGTTCTTCACTGGGCGTCAGTAAATGTCGGGTATTGACATAACCATTAATATATAAAATTAACTAATTAGCTCCTGCATTAAATGCACGGTACAATTGTCGGCAGAGCGCACTACATTCTACATCAATGCATGGCTTTGTCGACATCGGTCTCCGTGACAACTTTCTATCCAGCTACGCGCCTGCCACACTGTTTTCCCTGACTCTTTGATTACGAACCGTCTCGTTATGGGTTATTATTTTGATCTTAAATGCAACGAGCGGAATTGATATCGGGAATATTTATTGAATAAAAAATGTAAACCAGATGAGCGGGAACTGGAGCCGGCGAATTGTCGCTGGTTGTATTAGGCAGAATGGGCGTCGGAAAAGTCAGTAATTTGTTTGTTTTTTGTTTTGTTTTGTTTGTTCTAATTCCATTTTCTTATTTATGTGTTTTGTTTTTATTAGCTTTTTTTGTTTAGATATCATAGATTAAAAGTCCTGTTTACATGAGGCAGAAACCATTCTGTTTGATTTCAATCACACTGTTTATACCAAACGTTACGTAAGTCAACTTTACAAAGACAACTGGCCATTTGAAAAAAATGGTGCGGCCCTCGACTATTTTTTTTCAAAAATCTATCATTTTTTGCTGGGTGTAAACTTTGTATATACAGTGGCCCTCCACCTGAAATGATTAGACCAAATCAGCGTCCCTTATGGCCGTTAAACAGAACGTATTTTGTAATTACATGTCACCGGTGACATTAATTCAGACAGTACGCGGAAATGCGTTAAACACAAGCAAACGTGCCGTATGCTTGTTTCCCATGGCATGCCCACCGTTTTCACTGGCGGGTCTGTGACCTTTATGGTTTAATACCAATGAGCACGATCTAGGTAATATACACATTTGTTGATTAAATTTATGAAGCCTTAAAAGTTAGCCTACAATTACCTGGATGTCTTTAGCCTTTTATTAACGTCCCTAAACTTTTTGAGTATGTTATTTTTATGTGTAAAATGTTATCACTATTCTTTCAATCGCCTAGACTATCATTTAGGAGCAAATTGCTGGAATTTCATATTTGGTGAAAATGACCCCAGTGCCGCTTTAAACCATTGGAAGGTCTAGAGTGCCGAGAACGTTGATCTTTTACGAGTGCACACCTAACTGAAACTATTGCAAAACCTCTTCAAGGCTGATCAGAGATTTCGCAATAATATAGAAGAAAAAAGGTATTAAATTAGCCCATAGGACAGTGTGTGAAAACCAATGGTGGTTATACCACATCGGAGACGTATCTTTCAAGTGAACGTTTTCCGGGACCTTAAAGGGGCATTTCGTGATCCCACATCTCGTCCCCCCCTTTAAACCAAAAAAAGTTGGAGATTTTTGTATCATCGTTAACCGTTGGGCTAAGGTATAGTACTTGTGCCCCAATTTCTGAAGTTAGATTTGCCTCTGCAAGAATTCGCACTTGTGTATTTCTTGTCCGTAAACGGAACAGAAATTACAGTACAGTGGCTATGGGAGACTTTTACACGAACCTTTGCTCATAACCCCAAACGTCTAAATCAACTGAAATTTTGGGAATAAGCGTTTCTCAAGGATCATCTAGCGAAACATGAAGAAAAACAGATGGTGCTAGAATCACGAAGTGGCACCTTTTAAATTTCACTAGGGTAATGAGAAAAAATATGAACTTTCTTCTGATACCAAAATATCGGACGAGGTTGTCGTATAAGGGTCCACCCACCTTCAAGTAAACTTGGTGAAATTGAAATTCTGGGCATTTTTCCTGCAGGTGCATCCTCGAGGCCTCAGTACTGTTTGGTGGCCTGAATCCCCGCTGCCGAAATACCCGGTGCCGAATTTACCCCCTACTTTCGGCAGTGCCGAGTACCCGGGCATGCGGCAGATGAGAAGGGAATGGAAAAAACGTGGCTGTTGAATGTGTAGACACTGCTTTACCCATTTTTTCGTGATTTTAGGACAATTCTACTATGAAACTCTTAAAAATCAACTTTGGGCATTTGGAACAAGCATGTTTGTAATAGAGGCAAATATAACTCCAAATCACCCAGACACGACCGCCTGAAGAGAATTCCCGCGTTTTCGTTTAGCAAGGTCTCCGAATTCGGAACACACTGTATAGTTTTTATAAATGCATTGATATCTGGCTCCCATTGTAAACGTCCCGGGGTAAAAGGTTCCGTCCCCTAATTAGGAGGGCTATTTGGCCGGTTGCAACACGGGTGTATTTTTAGGGTTAAGATTTTGTGTTAGGAATTATGTTAGGGTTTGGTTTATTATGGTCCGGGAGTACAAACATTGGGATTTAGACCTATTGCATTTTCTACTTGACAACTAGGTGGTTATGTGATTTTAATTATTTTTTTTTTTCTGATGGAGGAGGAGGGGGGGGGGTAATGTAATTTATTATTCAGTACCAAGCACCTATCTGCATATCATGCGTAAATCATATGATGTCCCTAATTGTGTGTGTGGGATGGGTGTATGAGTTATCTGCAAGCGGGCCTATGTACTTTACAATTAATGGTGGTAGGCAATTTTTCAAACACATCTTTCAATATCTTCCGGCCCCCTCCCTTGTAAAATAATGACCGGGCCCTAAACTATTAGTTTTAAAGTTATCTTATCCTGTCGTTACGAGCTGATCAACTGACCACTCTATTTCGTGTACTCCCTGTGTCCTACAGCCAAGTTGACATAGAACTTAGTTTACATCCAACAACCGCACGCTGTAATACGGATCTCTCTGTGCCGAACGACTGGGATAACCCATTTCTCGGCAAGTAACCCTGCCGTTCGACAGGGTAATGGCGTAGCCCGCATTTTCGGAGAATTATTCCGGCGTTTCGGCAGATACCGCTGCCGTACGGCAAGGTCCTCTGCCGAAAGACCGGGTAGTTTCGGCATACCCGGTATTTCGGCGCAGCAGCAGTACTCAGAGAAAACATCACTACTAGATTTTGAAGGAATGGTAAACCTCAATTTTTCGCGCCCAATATCCTGCTTTAAAGATCTTGACTTTTACGCCATGCACAAATGGTAGTTAATGGTCCATGATCTAAGGTCCTACCCCATTATTTTGGTTGCCTTGTAGAGTTTGTTTAAGTTGTTTAATCCAGGGTCAAGATAAACTTCACACACATTGTGAGGCTGAATCAAGCTAATTGTAACTCTTGTGTTACCATGGTAATACTGAGAGGGTAAAAAGTGCATTGCTGTTAACAACTCTAAAACTAGGAACAAACACTGATGAATCGCACTTCAGGTCCGCCTTGAGTCAGAAGTCAGGTTAAGGCAACTATCATGATCCACCTGAAAGAGTGAACATTTGAAATTTACAGAAATAGCTTAAAAGTGAAGGATAATGCTGTCGGACTCTAATAAGGTATATTTTCGCAACTGAAAAATTGACAGAAAAGGAAGAAAACCAAGGTTAAGGGCCAGGGGAGCAGGAAAAGGAGGTCCTCATTTTCCCCTCTCTTCATCCTCGTCTCCATTCAATTACGTGTTGTAGTAAAAATATTTTCATTTTGTCGTTATTATTAGGTTGCATTTGGTTCTATCACTTGCTGACTTGCAGGGTAATGTTTAGGATACCTATACTTGTTACAAAAAGGCACAATTCTGATTTTTTATGATTTTCGATTTTTGGATTGAGCAATCACTGCTAGTGCTGTTCTTGACTTTTCGTTATGAACAAATTTGGGTGTCGCTTTAAAACAACCTATTTTAAAATTCATAGGTCTATAATCTTTTAATCTTGAAGTTTCATTCAAAAATGCAAATAGGCCTAGGTCTAGTTCACCTTGTTATCTACGAGTTGATTCACAATGTATAAGTGCAGATGCCATATAATTGTCTTGCAAACGCTAATTGAATATATTTGCTATTTTCTACTTTCTGTCTTTATAAAATATATAGTGAATGTTAAATAAAACTTGCGAAATCCCCCTGACAAGGATATACACCAAAGATTGGATCATTAGAGTTTAATTTGTGTACACCTTAGACAAGTCTTAGGCTAGTGATTCTTTTGACCGAGTATGAAGCCTGAGCTGATTGGTCAATGTGTATGATGGATTAAGTTGTTTCAAAGGCAGTGAGGATGATTATTGTTTGATTATTTAGAGGGAATTTAAATTTCATTGCCATATGATATGTATTATGGTTTTATATGTATCAGAGATGCCAATGAGTGTTACCCAAAAAAGTCTGCAAAAATCGCGTATATTTTGGTAAAATTACGCAAACAGGCTGAAAATAAATAAAACTGTGGAAATTTTTGAGTAAACAAAAATCTGAATTCAGATAAATATATATTTTGGTTATTTGAGGGTGCACATTTATTAATAGTATAATGGTTGTGCCTGCATATATAACAATATTTTAAGCACAAGTGTTCCCTTAGAATATATACACGGGAAACCACAGGATATTCAAAGTTTTAGATAGCCTGTTTTTACAAGCTCTCTATGATATAGCAGAGCAGAGATATGCGAGCATGTCAATTTACTATAGTTACAGAAAATTTTTAAAATTTATGTCATAGCCTTCGTGTCCCATTTATACGGAGAACCAACACCTTATTTTTATAAAATTAAAAGGCAATTAATTTAATGTTTCATATTACATAATCTGCAAATTAGCTGCAAATGATTATTTGGTATTTAATAGTTTGAATATGCATCTTCATTGTTATAGGTAAGCAACAAAATGAGACAATGTGAAAAAGGACTCCAAATCCACTATAATATATGGAATTACCCACATGTGGTGTATGAGATAACAATGTAATGTTTTATGATCAAAAATGGCTATTAACCCTACAACTCGCCTGAATGGCTATATTGACTATTTCACCCGACAAGTTATTGTTATCATGACAGAAATTACGACACTTACGAGACATACGAATATTTACTCATAATATACAGAAAGTACCAACCATCCGAATCAACTGAATATGGGAAATAACCTTCTCAATGATTTCTGGTGATACCATACGCAAAAATGAAGATACTAGGATTACGAAATGGCTTGGGATTAGGGTTTAGGATTTAGGTTTAGGTCGCAGGACAAGCAACTGACGTGAAATGGCCATTTGGCCGACAGTCGGGTGAAAATCCTCGGCCTTTTGGATTACTTGAAAATGTCTGCAATTCAAAGGATTGTCCCAGCAATCTCATATTTTATTTGATGATGCAATATTATTTACCTTGACATTGATATAGTTGCAGACATTGGATCTTCTAACAATCTATTCTAAGAATAAATGTGATCCTGGTGAAGTCTTTACATAGTTAAATGTAGTCCTAGGTATCTTAAAATTGATTATGTTATAATCAAGTAGACCGAAATATGCTTGCTGTAGTTTTCGTAACACACTGCTCAACTCCACTACCTTTCCTTTTCATCATTTAAAAAAAATATAACTCACATATCCATCCAGTTGTTGATGAAGGCACAACCCAGGAATACTAGAAGCATAAGAAGAAATCATGGAGATGGAGGAGATACATTCCCAAGTTTTGATTAAGAGAATAGCGCATACCACCCCCACCACCACCCCATTCAGATTTTTTAACTTGGTGTAAGATTGGTAGTGACTTTTCTTTCAATAAATATGTAAAAACAATTTTCTTGCAACCTTACTTTTTCGCAATACAATGTATACAATTCAACATTCTTGTTAAGTTTTCACTTGAACAGTTCATTCTTTTCTCATCTCATTTAGCTGCATATACTTGACTCAAGGTCTCTGAACCATCCTAAAATCTACCCAAGCAACTTCTTAAGTTACCCCCTTCCTTTTCTTCAAGGAAATTCCGCCAGTGACCGGAACAGATTGGAAGAGGTCCAAATTTTAAATCACTACCATTAGCTACCACCTTGACTCTTTGGCATAACCCTGTTTGTAATTAATTTAATTAAGTAAAGCAACCTCTTGTGCTTAATTTAATTATAATCAAAGCTCGGTGACTATTTACAAAGCTCCTGAATGCAATGAACAAAGACGTGTTACTTTGCAGAATGCATTCGTAATATAAATAGTCGATAAATGATGATTCCGTCTATTTTAACCGAATTAAAAGTCTAGGACCTAAAACATTTTACTCAATGCTGATTAAACATTTAGAACAATCCTATGTTGAGTAAGATTTTAGTCAAAGGTGGGTGAACATTATGCAATTCTGAGTATATTTTACTCAACATGATATCGATTGCTCAACTTTGACTACGGTTTTACTCAACTTAAAGGGTTGTTTTCTTTGTAATTAACATTGAGTAAAATATTTTAGAGTGTTGTCTCAAAATATCATCGATGTTTTTTTTTATGAATTGTACACAATCCCGTTGGAAAGAAAGGCGTAACGCTGAATAACCAAATGTAGAGTTCATAAGTACCGAAATATGGCATTACCATGGGTAATATATATGTTGCAATTTAGGCAGGGGGGAAGCGCTTGCTTTGAATTTTTCCAATTCTTCATAGATGTTTTGATTTAATTTGGTTCTCTAGTGTTACTTGTCAGGGGCACGAAAACAGATTTGTAAAGCTATTTCATAAACAAGATTTCAATAATTCAATTCTACTTATCTGAATTTGCTTACTTACAAACGTCATAAACAATATTTCAATAATTCAACTCTACTTATTCGTTAGTCACAAAATGCTCTTTTAAACTTGCATTGCAGTATCGAATGTCACCGATTCTTGTGGATATCCATTTCGTTATTGCGCTTTTCCTCTTTTCTAGGTTCTCGCTGACTTTTGATTGATTGATTAATTAATCGATTGTATGTGCGTGTGTATGTGTGTGTGTGCGAGCAGGTGTTTGTGTGTGTGCGCGAGTGTGTGTGTTCAATCCATTCAGTGCACATTAAAATTGATACTTGTTTTTCCTCATATCTCGCCATTCTACGTGCTAGCTAGATTTGAGAAAGATTAAACAATCTTTTCTTCTAGCTGTTGTTCTACATACGTGTCTAACCTTTTAAGGTGTTAACAGCGTATTCCTCAGAAAGTTTGAATTAGATTTTCCATTAAAAAGCTTACTGTGTATCATGTCGACGATTTCTTCTCAGGCTTCAGTAGATTACAGACCCAATTTTACGATCTAGAGTATTACACGAGATTCGTTATACACCTTGGCACGGTTTTCACGCTTTGTATGTGGTTAGCCGAATCGAGGTTCCTACAGAATAAGTTTCTTGAGATTGTTCGCCGTATTACCTGTGGTGTCTACAAAATACCAACATAAGACTATTGCTGTTTGGACTCCTTTAAATATATTTTATGCTCATGCTAAATATCGCATTTTATTGATAATTCTGAAATCAGATTTTGTGGTGATGATTAAGTCAGTTCTGCGCTCATTGTGTTAACAAGCACAGCGAGGAAAAAAATCTCCAATTACGCAGGAACAGTTCAGTCCAGGTTAGCAAGGTTAGAAACAAGTAATTGGATGACGAACATCGATTGAAGATGAGATATAATGAACTAGAACAGGGAAGATCTAGTTGATTTGCCTGGAGCTCCATAATATGCCATCAATGCCTGCCAATCAGACGGGGTATAGTAATACGTGACATGATACGAGAGTTCTGAAATAGTGCGCCGTGAGAGCTATCAACTATATAAAGAGTGATAACTTTAAACACAAGGGTTCATGGCGACAAGCGACTATATTTCTCCAATTCTCAAGTGCCTCACCTTTTTACAATGTGCCGAATGTTTATTCTAAATTTAATACCTTCACATATATTGGAAATCAGCATGAACCATTTCATTTTTTCCCATTATATGTAATGTGTGTTTCTTGTCCAATTTCATGTGTAATTGGCTTTTAGACTAACTTGACTTAAAAAAGACGTAATGAAACGAAGTATGCATATATCGGAATTGCTTCTTTAAAGTAATGAACTGCAAAATTATTACAGCCACCTCCAACATGCATGTACATGATAGCAATAACATTTCATCTTATTCTAATGTAATTTAGATATAGATAATGAATGAATGATCAAATCAAATATTCTTCGTCCGAACTTGAAATTATGATCATCGGTCGTCGTACTTATTGAAGCAGAGGTGGTATAATAATAATAATAATAATAATCGGTTTTTATATAGCGCTTTATCACTGTAACAGTCTCCAAGCGCTGTTGCCTATTATTATTACGCCGCCATTAGGAAATCGTCACAATCATTTCGCTTCATCTAGGTGGCTACCGGCCAAGCGCACATCCCTATCAGCACTTATTTCGATGTCCGTATTAAAACAAAAGGTTTTTCTTTTATAATGATTAGCATGAGCTTGGTATTTGTACACTTGAAAACCTTAATTAGGCCATAATATCATTAAATCCTTTGAAGATCTGGTTCTTGAATATGATATCGCTATTAGGGATAAAAGAAAAATCACACACAGCAATGCGTTAAAATAGTAGCAGCAAATAATTTGACAACAAATTTGTTGTCCGAGTATTTTGCGCCCAAGTTGCGGCTACCATATTATTTATCAAAAGATTGTAAGCACAATGACAAGCAAAGGTTGAAATAACGGTAATTCAAATCCAAATAGTAGTAGTAGTATAAGTGGTGGTAACGGTGTTTATGTAAATGATTGTTGTATGTATGTATGTATTTCATGTATTTAATGTATGTATGTTGTAGGTTTTATGTATTTAATGTATGTATGTAATGTATGTGTATGTAATGTTGGTGTATGTATGTTGCTGTATGTAATGTATGTGTGTTATTATTATTGTAGCATGTATGTATAGGTAGTGGATAATCTATGTATTCAATGTAGGTTTTGTATGTACGTATGTCCCGTATGTATGTATGTCATGCGCGTGTGTGTGTAATGTTTATACGGTGCGTGTCGTAGTAGTAGTGCTAGCTGTAGCAGTAGTACTAGTAGTCCATGGTAATTAGGCTGTAAAATAAATTAGAACTTACTACTCCATTCTAAGCTATTCTACTGATAGGAATTTTTTTGCTTTGGCACTATGGCACCTGCTCTAGCTCTGTCCCTACAGTCATATTTTGACCTGTCCACTTGTCTCGGGGCAACCTATTAAGTAATAACCGCCGTGGGGTATGCTATTTTCGTGAGTTTCCTTACTAAGGAAAAGCATAAATAAAAAAAATTCTGGGTCATTGAAAAGAATCCTAGCTTCAATTCTTACTTACTATTTCGTCTAAATGGTCATATCCAGTTCCGGTTATTGTCGATTAACAAAAACTTGAATCTGTTTTGGCAATTGGCCGCGGTTGCGGTGCAAGCACCCCTCCCATCGCATCCATGCAAAATAAATCCTAGGCGATAGACTGCTGCTGAAGCATGCAGCCGTGTGATACACGGGAAATTGAACCGTCAGTCTATCTTTGTTCTCACTCGGTCGTGACAAAGCCGGTATTTTGCAAACCTACAAAATTCTCGTCTGTCACTTCGCATGTTCAGATTTCTCCGCCGCTCTTTCTTCCCGTTAGACAATCAGATGGAGGACATATAAAACAGGAATATTAACGGCTCTACACAGCACTGTGGTGATGATTCTCACAACAATTCTTTTATTTATGTAATCCATGGGTGTGAACTTGAACTAGAAATATATAAACAAGAATTTGGTGAAACATATATGGATATACCTCATTCGCCATGTGGCCATTATTTTAGTGCGATGGCCCCATCTGAGCATACACGGGGCAAATGGAAGTATCACCTCGGCAGTAGTAAACCTACGCGTGCCTCGCGAATTCTCATATGCCCATATTTACACGTCTTCCGGCTGAGATCTGATTTGAGGATAATTTGTGGGAACTCTACTTTCATCTGAAGAATGTTTTTTTCGTGAATGGAACTAAAATCATACATCAGTTGGAGCGTCAACGCTGGGACAATGGCAAAGCCCTTTCGGCTGTACAAAGTTAAAATACAATTTGTTTTGGCAAGAGCAATGGACGTGGACGTTTATAATAGCAAAGCATTCCTTGCAAATACCTTCTGCCCTACATATCTAACCTTCATATCCTGTTTAACGAATACGTTAATCAGCAAGTCCTTCGCTGAAGTACTAAAATTCGGCTGCACTACAGAAAACTAAAAGTTTGTTCTTCACTGGGCGTCAGTAAATGTCGGGTATTGACATAACCATTAATATATAAAATTAACTAATTAGCTCCTGCATTAAATGCACGGTACAATTGTCGGCAGAGCGCACTACATTCTACATCAATGCATGGCTTTGTCGACATCGGTCTCCGTGACAACTTTCTATCCAGCTACGCGCCTGCCACACTGTTTTCCCTGACTCTTTGATTACGAACCGTCTCGTTATGGGTTATTATTTTGATCTTAAATGCAACGAGCGGAATTGATATCGGGAATATTTATTGAATAAAAAATGTAAACCAGATGAGCGGGAACTGGAGCCGGCGAATTGTCGCTGGTTGTATTAGGCAGAATGGGCGTCGGAAAAGTCAGTAATTTGTTTGTTTTTTGTTTTGTTTTGTTTGTTCTAATTCCATTTTCTTATTTATGTGTTTTGTTTTTATTAGCTTTTTTTGTTTAGATATCATAGATTAAAAGTCCTGTTTACATGAGGCAGAAACCATTCTGTTTGATTTCAATCACACTGTTTATACCAAACGTTACGTAAGTCAACTTTACAAAGACAACTGGCCATTTGAAAAAAATGGTGCGGCCCTCGACTATTTTTTTTCAAAAATCTATCATTTTTTGCTGGGTGTAAACTTTGTATATACAGTGGCCCTCCACCTGAAATGATTAGACCAAATCAGCGTCCCTTATGGCCGTTAAACAGAACGTATTTTGTAATTACATGTCACCGGTGACATTAATTCAGACAGTACGCGGAAATGCGTTAAACACAAGCAAACGTGCCGTATGCTTGTTTCCCATGGCATGCCCACCGTTTTCACTGGCGGGTCTGTGACCTTTATGGTTTAATACCAATGAGCACGATCTAGGTAATATACACATTTGTTGATTAAATTTATGAAGCCTTAAAAGTTAGCCTACAATTACCTGGATGTCTTTAGCCTTTTATTAACGTCCCTAAACTTTTTGAGTATGTTATTTTTATGTGTAAAATGTTATCACTATTCTTTCAATCGCCTAGACTATCATTTAGGAGCAAATTGCTGGAATTTCATATTTGGTGAAAATGACCCCAGTGCCGCTTTAAACCATTGGAAGGTCTAGAGTGCCGAGAACGTTGATCTTTTACGAGTGCACACCTAACTGAAACTATTGCAAAACCTCTTCAAGGCTGATCAGAGATTTCGCAATAATATAGAAGAAAAAAGGTATTAAATTAGCCCATAGGACAGTGTGTGAAAACCAATGGTGGTTATACCACATCGGAGACGTATCTTTCAAGTGAACGTTTTCCGGGACCTTAAAGGGGCATTTCGTGATCCCACATCTCGTCCCCCCCTTTAAACCAAAAAAAGTTGGAGATTTTTGTATCATCGTTAACCGTTGGGCTAAGGTATAGTACTTGTGCCCCAATTTCTGAAGTTAGATTTGCCTCTGCAAGAATTCGCACTTGTGTATTTCTTGTCCGTAAACGGAACAGAAATTACAGTACAGTGGCTATGGGAGACTTTTACACGAACCTTTGCTCATAACCCCAAACGTCTAAATCAACTGAAATTTTGGGAATAAGCGTTTCTCAAGGATCATCTAGCGAAACATGAAGAAAAACAGATGGTGCTAGAATCACGAAGTGGCACCTTTTAAATTTCACTAGGGTAATGAGAAAAAATATGAACTTTCTTCTGATACCAAAATATCGGACGAGGTTGTCGTATAAGGGTCCACCCACCTTCAAGTAAACTTGGTGAAATTGAAATTCTGGGCATTTTTCCTGCAGGTGCATCCTCGAGGCCTCAGTACTGTTTGGTGGCCTGAATCCCCGCTGCCGAAATACCCGGTGCCGAATTTACCCCCTACTTTCGGCAGTGCCGAGTACCCGGGCATGCGGCAGATGAGAAGGGAATGGAAAAAACGTGGCTGTTGAATGTGTAGACACTGCTTTACCCATTTTTTCGTGATTTTAGGACAATTCTACTATGAAACTCTTAAAAATCAACTTTGGGCATTTGGAACAAGCATGTTTGTAATAGAGGCAAATATAACTCCAAATCACCCAGACACGACCGCCTGAAGAGAATTCCCGCGTTTTCGTTTAGCAAGGTCTCCGAATTCGGAACACACTGTATAGTTTTTATAAATGCATTGATATCTGGCTCCCATTGTAAACGTCCCGGGGTAAAAGGTTCCGTCCCCTAATTAGGAGGGCTATTTGGCCGGTTGCAACACGGGTGTATTTTTAGGGTTAAGATTTTGTGTTAGGAATTATGTTAGGGTTTGGTTTATTATGGTCCGGGAGTACAAACATTGGGATTTAGACCTATTGCATTTTCTACTTGACAACTAGGTGGTTATGTGATTTTAATTATTTTTTTTTTTCTGATGGAGGAGGAGGGGGGGGGGTAATGTAATTTATTATTCAGTACCAAGCACCTATCTGCATATCATGCGTAAATCATATGATGTCCCTAATTGTGTGTGTGGGATGGGTGTATGAGTTATCTGCAAGCGGGCCTATGTACTTTACAATTAATGGTGGTAGGCAATTTTTCAAACACATCTTTCAATATCTTCCGGCCCCCTCCCTTGTAAAATAATGACCGGGCCCTAAACTATTAGTTTTAAAGTTATCTTATCCTGTCGTTACGAGCTGATCAACTGACCACTCTATTTCGTGTACTCCCTGTGTCCTACAGCCAAGTTGACATAGAACTTAGTTTACATCCAACAACCGCACGCTGTAATACGGATCTCTCTGTGCCGAACGACTGGGATAACCCATTGTGTCGGCAAGTACCCTGGCCGTTCGGCAGGTTAATAAACGTAGCCCCGCATTTTCGGCATGATTATTCCGGCGTTGTTCGGCAGATACCCCTGCCGTACGGCAAGGTATCTGCCGAAAGACCGGTGTTTCGGCATAGCCCGGTATTTCGGGCGCGCCGTACTCAGAGAAAACATCACTACTAGATTTGAAGGAATGAATGGTAATACCACATTTGCGCGCGCCATAGCCCTGACTTTTAAGAGCGGGAAATTTTACGCCATGCACAAATGGTAGCTAATGGTCCATGACGAAAGGTCCTACTAACCCCATTAATTTTGGTGCCTTTGGTAGAAAGTTTTGTTTAAGTTTGTTTAATCCAGGTCGGATAAACTTCACAACCATTCGTGAGGCTTAAATCAAAGCTATTGTACTATTGTTACCATGGTAAGACTGAGAGAGGTAAAAAGTGCATTGCTGTTAACAACTCTAAAACTAGGAACAAAAACACTTATGATCGCACTTTCATTCGCCTTTATTCAGAGTCAGAGTTAAGGCACTATCATTATCTCCCTGAAAGAGTGGAAAATATTGAAATTACAGAATAGCTTAAAAGTGAAGGATAAGGCTGTCGGACTCTAATAAAGGATATTTTCCAACTGAAAACATTGACAAAAAGGAAGAAAACCGCAGTGTTCAAAAATAGGAATTTCCATTCAATACGTGTTTAGTAAAAATATTTAATTTTGTCGTTATTTTTTATGTTGCATTTTGTTCTATCAACTTGCGACTTTCAGGTTATTTTAGTATACCTATACTTGTTACAAAAAGGCAAAATTCCCTGATTTTTTAAAAATGATTTTTTTTTTTCGATTTTTTGGATTGGCACATCACTGATATGCCCTGTTTCTTCTTGACTTTCTTATGAACAAATTTGGGTGTCGCTTTAAAACAACCTATTTTTAAAATTCCCTAGGTGTATAATATCTTTAATCTTGAAGTTCATATTCAAATGCAAATAGGCCTATGTCTATTCACGTTATCTAGCGAGTTTGCATTCAAATGTATTAGAGTAGCCGATGCCATATAATTGCTTGCTAGAATGCTAATTGAATCTATTTGCCTATTTTTCTCACTTTCTGTCTTTATAAAATATAAGTGAATATTATAAAACTTGGCGAAATCCCTCCTGAAAAAGGATATACACCAAAGATTGGATCATTAGAGTTTAATTTGTGTACACCTGAGACAAGTCCCTAGCTAGATTCTTTTGACCGAGTCAAATTACGCTGAGCTGATTGGTCAATGTGTATGATGGATTAAGTTGTTTCAAAGGCAGTGAGGGATGATTATTGTTTGATTATTTAAGGAAGGGAATTTAAATTTCATTGCCATATGACTGTATATGGGTTTTATATGTACAGAGAATGCCAAGTAGTGTTACCCCCAAAAAGTCTGCAAAAATCGCGGTTAAATATTTTTGGTAAAAATTAGCAAAACAGGCCTGAAAATAAATAAAACTTTGGAAATTTTTTTGAGTAAGACAAAAATCGGAATTTCAGATAAAATATTATTTTGGTTATTTGAGTGCACATTTATTCATCGATAATGTTTTGTGCCTGCACTCTATAAACAATATTTTTAGCACAATTGTTTTCCGGCTTATAATATATACACGGGAAACACAGGCTATTCCAGGTTAGATAGCCTGGTTTTTACAAGCTCTCTATATATAGCATATCAGAGATCTGCGAGTCATGTCAAGTTACTATAGTGACAAAATTTTAAAAAGTTATGTCAATAAGCCTTCGTGTCCCATTTATAACGGAAAACCAACACCTTATTTTTATAAAATTAAAAAGTGCAATTCATTTAATGTTTCATATAAACATCTGCAATTAAGGCCCCCCCGTGGCCAAAAACATTGGGATTATTGGTATTTATATTTTGAATATGCATCTTCCTTGTTTATCGGTAAGCAAAAATGAACAATGTGAAAAAGGACTCGGCAAATCCACTATAATATAGTAAAGTACCCACATGTGGTGTAGAGATACATGTAATGTTTTAATGAATCAAAATTGCTAGTAACCCTACACTCGCCTGAATGTCTATATTCTATTTCAACACCCGACAGTTATTGTTTAATCATGACAGAATTACGACACTTACGAGACATCGAAATATTTAATCATAATATTAAAGAAGTACGCAAGCCATCCGAATCACCTGAATATGGGAAATAACCTTCTCAAGTGATTTCTGGTGATACCATACGCAAAAATGAAGATACGGATTACGAAATGGCTTGGGGATTAAGGGTTTTTAGGATTTAGGTTTGGTGCCAGGACAAGCAACTGACGTGAAATGGCCATTTGGCCGACAGTCGGGTGAAAATCCTCGGCCTTTTGGATTACTTGAAAATGTCTGCAATTAACCAAATGATTGTCCCAGTCAATCCATATTCTATTTGAATGATTCAATATTATTTACCTTGACATTAATAATATTTGCGACATTGGATCTTCTTAAGCATCTATTCTAAGAATAACTTGTGATCCTGGTGAAAGTCTTTAACATAGTTAATGTAGTCCTAGGTATCTTAAAATTGCATTATGTTTATAATCAAGTAGAGCCGAAATATGCTTGCTGTAGTTTTCGTAACACCCTGCCAACTTCACTACCTTTCCCTTTCATCATTTAAAAAAAAATTATAACTCACATATCATCCAGTTGTTGATGAAGCACAACCCAGGAATACTAAAGCATAAGAAGAAATCATGGAGATGGAGGAGATAATTCCCCAAGTTTTGATTAAGAGAATCGCATATCACCCCCACCACCGACCCCTTCATATTTTTTAACTTGGTGGTAAGATTGGTACTGACTTTTCTTTCATAATATGTAAAAACAATTTTCTTGCAACCGTAATTTTTTTCGCAATACAATGTATACAATTCAACATTCTTGTTAAGTTTTCACTTGAACAGTTCCATTCTTTTCTAATTTAGCTGCATATACTTGACTCAAGGTCTCTGAACCATCCTAAAATCTACCCAAGCAACTTCTTAAGTTACCCCCTTCCTTTTCTTCAAGAAATTCCGCCAGTGCCCGGAACAGATTGGAGAGGTCCAATTTTAAAAAAATTTTCCCCCTTTTAAAAAACAAAACCATTATCTACCACCTTGACCTCTTGCATAACCCCTTTTGTAATTAATTTAAATTAAGTAAAGCAACCTCTTGGGTTTAATTAAAATTATAATCAAAGCTCGTGCCTATTTACAAAGCTCCTAATGCAATGAACAAGAACGTGTTAACTTTGTTCGAATGCATTTGTAAATAAATATCTATAAATAATGAGAACCAAATCGCTTCCCTTAGGGTAAAAGAACGATTTTATAATTTACGTCGCCGCGACGTTAAATTCAGCAGACGACGAAAATGGCTTTAACACACTCACACGCACGCCGTATTCATGTTTCCTCCCGCGCTATTCAAACCTGTTTGATCGTCCTATTTACCTTTGTGTTTTTAATAGCAGTGAGTACGAATCAAAATTATTCCTGAATATACACATTGTTTATTAAAGTTACGTCAAACTTAAAAGTTGGCATTCCTACAAATTACCTGGATGTCTTTATCCCATATCAATGTCCCCTATCTGTGTTTGGGGTATGTTATTTTTATGTGTAAATTTTCATCATCTCTGTTCTTCCAATGGCCTAGACTAGCATTTGAGAGCAAAATTGAAGAAATTTCAGAGTTTGTGAAAATGTGCCCGTGCCCGCCTTTAAGTAACACATATGGCATTACCATTGGTAATAGGTTGTCAATTTAGGCAGGGGGACGAGTAGTTTTATTGGTTTTTGTTACAATTCTTCATTGAGGGTTGGTTTTAATTTGTTTCTTATGTTACTTGCCAGGAGCAAGAGAACAGTTTTGTAACGCCTATTTCATGAACCATATTTCACTTGGCAATCTACTTAGCCTGAATTCGCTTACTTACAAACGTCATAAACCCATATCTCAATAATTCAACTCTACTTATTCTCTAGCACAAAATGCCTCTTTTTAAACTTGCAATTGCAGTATCTGTCGAATGTCCCTGATTCTTGTGGATAAAAATGCCATTTCTTTATTACGCTTCTCGCTAACTTTTGATACTTGATTGATTGATTGATTGATTTGATTATTAGTGAGTGAGTGAGTGAGTGTGTTTGTGTGTGTTGGGGGGGGGTTTTTTTCCCCCAAAAAAAATTACGTACATTCATCAACACATTAAAATGAAACTGTTGTTTTTCCTGTATCGCGCCATTCTAATGCTTAGTTGTTCGAGAAAGATTAAACAATCTTCTCTCTAGCGTTTGTTCTACATACGTGTCTAACCTTTTAAGGTCTTAACAGCGTATTCCTCAGAAAGTTTTGAATTAGATTTTCCATTAAAAGCTTACTGGTTATCATGTCGACGATTTCCTTCTCAGGCTCACAGTATATTACAGAACCCCATTTTAACGATCTAAATATAACCCGAGTATTCGTTATAAATACACCTTGGCACGGTTTTCACGCTTTGGGTATGTGGTTTCGCCGAATCGAGGTTCCTACAGATAATTTCTTGAGATTGTTCGCCGTATTACCTGTTGTGTCCCTACAAAATACCACATAAGAAATGGCTGTTTGGCAACTCCGTTACATCTATTTTATGCTCATGCTAAAATAATCGCATTTTATTGATAATTCTGAAATCAGATATTGTGTGGGCGATGATTAGTCAGTTCTGGCGCTCAATTGTGTTAACAAGCACAGCGAGGAAAAAAAATCTCCAATTACGCAGGAACAGTTCAGTCCAGGTTAGCAAGGTTAGAAACAAGTAATTGATGACGACACCATCGATTGAAGATAGATCTAATTACCTAAACATGGAAATCTAGTGGATTTTGCCTGAGCTCCTAATATGCCATCAATGCCTGCCAATCAGAGGGGTATAGTAATACGTGACTGAATACGAGAGTTCTGAATAGTGCGTCGTGAGAGCTATCACTATATAAGAGTGATAACTTTAAACCACAAGGGTTCATGGCGACAAGCGACTATATTCTCCATTCCTCAAGTGGCCTCACCTTTTTTACATGTCCCGAATGGTCTAATTTATACCTTCACATAATATTGGAAATCAGCATGACCCATTTCACATTTTTGTCCCCATTAATAATGTAATGTTTTGGTTGTTTAGTGTCCAATTTCATGTGTAATGGCTTTGACTAACAATAAAAAAAGACGTTAATTCACGAAGTATGCAATATATCGGAATGCTTCTTTAAAGTAATGAACTGCAAAATTATTACAGCACCTCCCAACATATGCATGTACTGATAGCAATAACATTTCAAATCTTATTCTAATGTATTTAGATATAGATAATGAATGAATGATTCCAATCAAATATTCTTCGTCCGAACTTGAAATTAATGAATTCAGAATCGGTCGTCGTACTTATGAGCAGAGGTGGTAATAATAATATATAATAATCGGTTTTTATATAGCGCTTTATCACTGTACAGTCCCCAAGCGCTGTTGCTATTATTATAAGCCCGCATGAGGAACGCCCAATCATTTCGCTTCATCTAGTTGCTACCCCCGCGCACATCCCTATCAACCACTTATTTCGATGTCCGTATTAAACAAGGTTTTTCTTTTATAATGATTAGCATGAGCTTGGTATTTGTACACGTTAACCTAATTGGCCATAATATCATTAAATCCTTTGAAGATTCTGGTTCTTGAATATGATATCGCTTTAGGGATAAAAGAAAGTATAACTCGCCTTATGGAAGAAATCAGTTAATAATTTGCAGTAAAAGCTTGTTTTAAACAGTTAAAATCACCAATCATACAATGTTAGCAAAAATAACGTTTTTGACGGTTAGAATACCGTTGTGAAAGCAGATATAGTCCCCGGCATGCAGCACAGTCCGGGCTCCATAGAACGATAATCGGAATAAAGCGGAAACTCATTTTACGTGAAAGAGTCAACTGACCTATGTTCACCATTGTTCCCGGAACTAAATGAGTACGCCCGACTATAATTACTTCTCACCGGAATCCCCAGCTCCATTATTCTCGTTTAAAATCCGGTTGCATCGGAGAAAGTAAATTTACTCCATTTAAGAGAGTCTTGCGCATTTTAAATGACTTTTTAAACGCAAAATAGTGTTTCTCTTCATACAAACATTGATAACATCAAAACTTCTCTTCATCATAACGGCAAATCATCTTTATTGTTATTTACGGCCCGAATACCGGCACCAGGATTCCGGTATTTTAACCGTTACACCAATACAGTGTGCTTATACTAGCTGAAATCACAAATGTGCTTCCTGATGAATTTTTTCAAATCTGAAGGGAATAGATTGGGCTATTGTTCATGATAATAACTTCACTTGTATAATCTCAGTTTCTTCTTCCATTAATTGGCAGATCTGATTCAACATTGCTCTTTTTGATAATAATTAGCTGAATACTGGTGAATCTTTTGTGATGTGATACAGTACATTTTTGTGGGATAACTTTCCCATTTATTAAAACGACACTGGCATTTAGATTTCGGTTATTTTTCCAGAAAATTTTTGGGGTTGATGATACTGAAATCATACTAATTTTTAAAGGTCAACGAGAGATTTCAAATAAACAGATGTCCCCCAAAATGTGAAAATTCTGATTTTTGCACTGTGTCAAGCTTTCTATCAAAATATCCCCCACCTGAAAGGATTAGGAACTGCTGCCTTCTTGGATACTAAATGTGAATTTCAATTTTCCTATGGAAGCACCATAGGAAATTCATCCTATGTTTATATTGAAAAAAAAGCATATATACAAATCACCTTTTGTCTTCATTTTTAAAGTTATTTTTTGTAGCCTTCCCATAAACCGCCAGCCCTTCAATTCTTCCAAATTCAAGAATCTGACCTATGACACCCATCACCCTTCTCCATTGCCGGGCTTTCATAACCCATATAGCACACAGCCGCGTGGGTGATGCCTGTACTGCCGAGATTCCCTTCAGCATGGCGTTAAAATGACGTTTTTAAAAATAGATGAACCTCTAGACAATGCCAGCCTCAGGTTAAAAGCTGGTTCTACAGAGAGTTAACAGATATAAAGCATTTAAAGATTCCAACACTCGCCGAGGTGTAATTTAAGACTTCTGTTCATTGATAGCAACACTTCAAATTCAGGGTATGATCGGCATGCCTACTTAAAGGTGCATTTCTAGATCTTGGTGATTTTGGGTTTTTCTTAATTTACAAAGTCTAGTTATATGTGGTGTGTTGCTGATGTTGTTTTTTAAGTTTTGTGTGATGGGGTAATTACTTAATACAGGGTGAGTAAAAAAAAATTGACCCTGATTGTGTCCGCCATTTTGAATTTTCAAGTAACACATATCTAACATATGTGGTATCATCTAAAAGCTTAGTTCATTATCTTTAATTTGCTGCAAAGATCATTCACATCGGTTAGGTATAGACCGAATTACAGTCGTTTGAATCAAGTAGTCGGTTTTCTGCTCTATCCACGGATTCACATTGAAATGAACGGCGCAGTGCATTCAAATGGGAATCCGTGGATAGGGGGAAAAGCGGACTACTTGATTCAAAAGACTGTAGCTCGGCCTATACTTAACCGATTGGAATTATCTTTAGCGCAAATTAAAGATAATGAAATAGGCTTTTCGATGATACCACATATGTTAGATATGTTATTTAAAAACTCAAAATGGCGGACATAACCCGGGTCAAGTTTTTTTGACTCACCCTGTACTTTCCACTCTGGGCCGTGTGACACATACGCCTAAAGGGTCTCGGAATGAGCTGGAATGGGTGTCCCAAATATATCTCTGGCTGTAGTCTGTTATGTTGTAACCTCTATGCAAAGGTGGTTATTTTTATGAACCCTATTAGATGCTATTTTAAAAACTCCCTTTCAAGATACATACAGTTACTTACAACATACCTAATTGCTGAGATCTGGCCTATATTATCCATGGACAAGTCAGTTCCCATGTTTTAGAGGACTTGTATGTTCTTCGGCATATCCTTGCTACGACTACCAAGGTCTGTTTAAAGGTGCTATCAGTGATCCACCCGAAAGTCAAAATATTTGAAATTTGCAGAAGAAGCTTCAAAGGATACATCTCTAGAATTCTCAGTTACTTTCTCCAAAGGAAAAATTGAACACGGGAGAAACAAGCAGTGTTCAAAGATATGAATCTCCATTCAATTACGTGTTGCAGTAAAGTGTCTGTACGGAAAATGACGACTAAAATATCTGATTTTGTCCTTATCAGCTTGCGTTCGGTCTTAGTACTTGTAGGGTATGTTAGGATACCAATATTAATTTTGTTACAGACATGCAAAAATCTGATTTTTTTTCTTATTTAATCACTGGTATTGATAGTGTCTTTAAGATTTCGGAAGACCAATATGCGACACGCAGAATATTATTGGCTACTTTAATGCAAATATATATAATAAGAAATAGCAATATTCATATACCAAATTTCATGTATCTCCAATGTTGTAAGCTGTTGTAGTATGCCATATATTATATGAACAATGCCAATGATTAGGCATGCTTCGAACTGCTTATGTATGCATTTCACATACAGATATGCATTTGACAGACAACGAGGTATAAATTGTCAATTTCAAATATTGCAATGATATGACTAGTTAGCCCAAAATATATCGGCTAACGATCATTGCAATATTTCATTTATTAAAAATCCCTGTGACTTGGGTTTCTCAATTGTGCGGCTTGTCAAATAAATACCAATAAGATGTAAAATTAATTGCCCTGTATTTTCCTTTTCCTTGACTTATGTTCTTTTCCATACGAATTTGTTTCAAACCCCCTAATTTTTAGGGGCCCGGGGAGTGGGGTTATCAAGTTATTGGTTTGGGTAGGGACTGCGTCCGAGAGTCTGGGAAGTTAGTACCCATAGCTTATATACCATTTTTGCCAAAAAGTACGCCATCTATCCAGAGATATTTTTTGGTCTAAATTTAACCAAATTTGACATTTTTTTTTTTTTTTTAATTTTGTATTTTTGAGTTAAAGCAATTTGGACATTTTTGGTTTCAGAGTGAGGAAATTTGATTAAATATTTTCAACAAACTATTTTTTAGAAAATTTTGGCTTCCGTCCGATTGTGAAAATTTGACGAATTTTCAAACAAATGTGAGAAAATGTCTGATTGAACAACCATTGCTATACAAAATTGGGTCATTGATATCCCAGAAAGCTGAAAAAGAGACCGGTATCTGTTTTCACGTCCCTATATGCATTTGTGTTGAGACCCGCCTCCCCCCCCCCTCGGGATTTTAGGCTGCAGAACGATTTTATAAAAACAATAACTCGCCTATTTTAGAAAAAAAATGGGTTGACTTATTGACTTCGTGAGAGAATTTACCATTGGTTGTAGTCGGCACATATACACGACCTATAGTCATTTACGCTAGCTAGGGTGACCTATTATATCATGTTCGTCAGTATATAGGGTATCTAAACAACCGTTGTTGTTTATAAACCGATACCATCAAGCCCCCAATCCTTTAAGATAACTGTTGGAATCAGCCGACGAGAGATAATATCCTATTTCAGATCTCAGTGCCTTCCTGAAAATACCCTTTTAAGTACAAACTATTACAAAACATCACTTGAAAATAAGCCAGACCTTTACAGTCACTATTGACGCGAATCACTTAGCAAGGTATAGGTATCAAAGTACAAAGAAGAAAACACATATTTTGACAGATAATACCTGAGGCCTGAGCCCCTGCTTAACTCGTCCTCTGCTCCTAACGCCCTTGCTGCCGGCCTTCCAAAACTTTTTCTTCCGGTATCTCCTGTTTGCCTCGTACAAAAAATTAGGCATTTGGGTAACTAATCAAAATACATAATACTGGCAAACCTTTAAACTTTCGTACCCTCGTCGTTTTTCTGATTGGCTGTAACGTATATAAAATTCCAATGTCGACCATAAATTGGTTTGGTAGTCCAATGGGGTTAAAAAGTTTCGATAAGTGTGGTTTTGAGTGCATCTTCGGCACCCCCCATTCGAAGAACTTATATCTTGGGGGCCCTCTAATTAGAATACATATTGATAGGAAAAAGGACTTGTTGACAAACAAAGGAAAAGCGTGGATGCTTTCAATAGTTTTGCTATCATGTGGAAATCCTGACGTCACCAGGGCGATTAAAAGGAAGAATCAAGACTGCTGCCATGAGCTGATATGGCATTGAAGTGACGTCTCCACCAAGGAATAAAAGTGGACCCGAGCAGGAGCTTTCAGACTGAGCAACTAAAATGTGACACTCTTCCATGACCTGCTCGCCGCGGAAAGCAAAACCTTACTGTATGAGAAACATGGACTAACGAAGATGGACTCCAAGAACTGGTTCGAATAACAACAGGTACATGCTACGCGCAGGCTACTCTTCAAAACACTCCTGGACTAACATTCTACTAAACTGGATAGATGACGGTTATATATACCTCTTATCCTCCAATACAGAGCGGTATACTATGAACCACGTTGCCGCGCCGGATTGCTTTCAGCAACACCATATATCTGAACTTGGAGACTTTCTTTCCCAGTCCGAATAGATGTATCGATCACTACCTACCCTGACAACCCAGGCAGAGACAACCGTCCTTCTTCACTGAATGAATGAGTAAGCCGGTTGGCAAAGAAGCGTGTCACTGATCCCTCAACAATTGTAAATAACCTAACACAAAAATAAAGTTTTCAATCTATAATCAATTAATTGTATAGAAACGCAGTAGAAAAAGCCTGATTGGTCGAAGAAGACATGTTTTTCGGGCATTGGTTTTAACAAAGCTCCTTACTTGGCTCAGCATGATGAGTAATGATTACATTATCCGATTTTCGACACATCGAAAAGGAGGGAGGCACTCGTTTTAGTATTTTATTTTTGTACTGCCATTTGGAAATAAAAAACCCTCCCCCATTCGGTGCAGGTAGTTATCGCACAGCCCTTTTGTGCATGCTTGCATCTATTGATGTATGTACAAAGAGGTTGTTTTTTTAATTGTTATAAATAGTATCTTAATTGCCAATGCTCTTGACTTTAAACCACTGAAAATGCCGACGGCAAGTAGGGACCTCATTGGACTCATGAAAATATTTTTCATTAACGTGTTTGTGTGTCATAGGCTTGATATCAACAACGCAAAGTAACCCAGACTAATTAGATGTAGGGAAAAATACCCGTCTGAAGTGGCACGATAAGGCAATGATGAACAGCAGTACAGAAATGAAAACCACGTTGAAATGTGTGGGACAGTTATGGGAAATCGTCATTCATTTGAACGGTAAAATAAAACTTTGCATTAACATTTTGTTATACCTGTGGCATGAATGACTGTCTTGCACTTACCGCGAAAATTGTCTTATTACTGGCAAAAAGCACCATTAGTTGACTAGAGGATATCTAAAAGTATTTAAAAATAAAGATGCACCTTTAAGTAATAATAATGTTTCAATTGCGGGTTAGGGATGTTATGAATGTATTCATAATCTATGTCCTTTATCTTAGATTAGGAGTTAGTTGTACACACGAGTTTTTATTTGTACGAAAGTTTTTGTTTTAGCTCAGGCCTAGAATTTTACAATAAGGGCTCTTTCATTAATACCGGGGGCTGGGAGAAATATATGGGCGTTATGTGATTTTCTCTTTGACAATAGAAGGTAATGTCATTTCATTTCTCCTGATAGGGGAGTCATATTAAATGTATTAATCATTAAACTAGCAGTTTATACGTCATACATCGTTCCAATGTCGTATCTATGTGGAGTTTTGTGATTTACCCGCTAAACTACGTTGAAATAATGTTGATTACTCGACTCCATTTCAAAATCACCTTTGGATTTTTCCAATGAAACTTTGGAAAATGAAATGCAAGAAGTTGCTCATCATTCAACACGCACAAATGTTATCAAAACTCTCCCCGTTTGACCTCTTAACCACAATATCAAATCAACGCGGGTGTAGTGAATATTTTAATGGTCAATACTGTTACAATGGGCGATAGAAGGGCCACATAGATATCAAAGGTGTATTTCGCCGTATATAGCCGCATCTCTAGGGGTAAAGGTTAATAAGACCTTTAGGGTTAATGAATTTAAATTCATGCCTTTGGAAATCCCATACTTTTGGCATTACTATCGGATATTAGGATGGTTTAAAATGCAGCAGCGTCTATATTTACGTTGGAGACAAGTTCCGCTCAAAGATTACTATTAAAGATGCGGCTGTATTACAACTTTGAAAAATTTCCACATGACATGAGCATCAGAAGGCATTACAAAGCTCATGGATAGGCTTAAGGTTTAAGGGAAAATATTTTGGATTTTAAATGATAAACTAGTTTGCAAATCGTCAAAAAAACAAGTGCCAACAACTGTCATATTTTTATTTTCGGCAGAGGATGTTGAAAAGCCCATCAGGGATTTTTAACAGCTATTAACTAGATGCCGTTGTAGTTGAACAAACTTATGCATAGTCTAGGTACATTAGGAAATTGATTTAGCAGTGCATTTACTAAAGCCCGGATTACAAATTATTTAATAACGGTTAAATGAAAATCGTACGTGATTGGTCGACGTCAATGATACTAATCTTGAGGATGGTTTGATCCATTCATTTCGGAGGAATAGACACAAAATTATAGTGTTTTTTGCGCTTGCAGACTTGAGCTTACTATAAATCAGCATAATCAGAGCAGGGATTAAAGGTTGCAAGTCGGATCGGTTCTGCCACAAAGTTTGCGGATCAAGCTTGCCCACCAACATTCTTTCATGATGTTTGTTGTCTTCTTCATTTCGAATAATGATGAAAATCTGGGTTAAAGTTAATTGAACCCACGCACATAAAAAACTTAAAGCTAACGTTAATTGAACACGCATTATAGAAGTTCAAGAGGTTATGATATGTGAATGAGGATAAGATGTTGTGCTTAGCATAAAAAAAAAATACTCAGTCTAAAATGGAGACGTGAGTAACACCCGGAAATTTTTTCAACTGCGAGACATAACAATGATCCTGCCACTGCAGATGAAAAGGAATTAATGAAGTGTTTCTCCATCGCATACCAGGCCGGTGATTGAATAGCTTTGCTGCCATGTTTGCTGAAGTCTGGTTATCCATTGTTAATGATTTTGGGGAAATTGAATTATTGAAGTGAATTTTATTCATTTTTAAGAAAATGTGTTAGTTGTTATTTTGCGGGAACAGACGGTTTATATGATTTTATAATTGTAGAATTTACACTGGGTGTCCCTAGCCCCCCCGCTCCCCATGGAGAAAGAAAACAAAAACAAACAGCATAGAAGGACATGGCCCAAAAAGTCTAAATGCTTTTTGTCATTGTTGTTTGTGGGGGACCCTCCTCGTGAAAATAATCATTTGAAAGCTTTTTAACATACGGGTTTTGTAAATTCTGTTAAGGTTGGAGGAGAAGAATTTTAATATTCCCAGCTTGAATTCATAGTTTTCCATCTCTTTAATGTGCCTTTGCCCACTGTTGTTTTTATCGCTTTGTAACATCATATTTTTTTAACGTCAGCCCCCAAAGTAGGATGATAGCGCGTGTTGTAACGGGCCAATCTGATTTATAGGAACTTGAGGTTTGTGTGGCCAGAAGGCGGAAATAAATACTCCAGAGCTGATTTTTTTCAGGATATATATGGTTTCATATTTCAAAAGTCCCCAAGAGCCCTCTTGGCTTAATCGGGGTTTAAGGAAGGGAAAGTACACAGGGGAAAATATTTAAAAATGATTCAATGACAGATATGGACTATGTATTCTTCTAGTCAAATTGAATAGCAAAATGTATATTTTTTGTCTAACGTTTGAACATTAGTTTCAGCGATACAGGCCCCAAAACTTTATCAAGGTCATCGTGGGGTAATATTCAAAACAGTCCATTTTAATATTAAACTAATCCAAAATTATTCGTACACGTTGTAAGTCATATAATGGCAAAAAATAATTTCTCCCTATAACATCTTCCAAATTATTGACCTTATAGGGCATGTGGTTTGAGCACCCCTAGACCTTCTAAGAACTGACAAAGTCATATAACTATTCGCAAGAACATTACTTGAATGTTTAAATATATCTTTTCAGATTATGGAAAATATATAAACCACCCCACACCTAGTGAGATTTCGAAAAGCGAAAAACCCCGCTCTATTTCAGAGAGTCAATGTTTATCCAAAATATTACACACATCGTAAGGTGGAGAAATGTCGAATGCGTATTATTATTAAGAAAGGGCAATTCAAAATAGTTCACAGGGACAAGCCCACGAAAAGATCGATTCCTCATTAAGGTAACAATAACAGATGATTTTGATTAATGATTTTATACACGAAAAACCAACACGAAGTACAATTTTCCAAGCACGCAATTATAATAAGTACGCCACGCAAACATACCAGAATAAAAAATTTAGCTAATGGCGCAAGTTTGCAATAGAGAGAGAGGAAAATGAGAGTCCAGGACGAAATGATAAAAAATAATTTAAGAGTAATTGGGATATATGCAGTAAAAACAATAACAACTGAAAAACCGAGTTACGAAAGACAAATTAAAAAATAAATTTACAAGGTGAAATAATATTACCATAATTGCACGGTTTTTACAGCTGAACTTTCTATATGCTTTTGTCAATTTATTGTGCCTTACATAAAGCTAAACTAAATGAAAAACGAATAATTCATTACAAGATATTTTTCTTCTGTAGAAGGCAAGTATTGCTATTTTCAATTGCTTTGTAAAAAGATAACAAGCGTTTAGCGGAAATGTGTGTGAGAGGGTGGTGTGTGTGGTGGGTATGTGATATATATGGGTTGGGTGCTTGAGAGTTATCGATTTGTGTTGCTGGGAGGGTGGCTCAAATAAGACCAAACGGCAGTTTCAGTTTGAAGTACAACCACATTCGTGACATTAAAATACTGCAATATCAGTAAAAGTTTACAAAATAGGAGCCATTGTTAATCCCCCAAAACTTAGACTCTTACAATTGCCTTTAATTCTGTTTCGTTCGTCAAACTCTTGATCTTGGCTTCTTTTTGACAATAATCACATGCCCCGCGGGACACTATTTTCTGAGTTGGAAAACGCAGTTTGGACGCATTGTTGGCAGTATATGTTCCAAAGTATAAACGTTGACTTCGCCAAAGGGGATAACGAGTCCAGTCGTACTGCGTCAAATTATAAACAAAATAAAGAAGCCCCTCTCTCGAAAGACCGCAAGCTTTAAATCGATTAACCACGACGAGGTTATGCATTTGACGAGTTGTTAAAGCTAGTTCAGTAAAACGTGATTAGAACGCGATATAAAAACATGATAAAGAGAGCGAACCGGCTATTTATAAACTCTTGAAAGTGGAAGGCAAGAAACAACATCGAAAAAAGAAGAGTTTAGCATCGAAGATGAGAAAACCCCAAACAAACAAACAAAAAAACATGTGTTCTTTGGGTTAACGGTTAGCCATTTTCTTCCGGATGCAAAAAAACAACGCCCTAAAGTTGATTTTTTTTGCATTCTTTGTATTGTAAATTATTGTTGCAAAGAGGGCACATGTGGTTCAGCGGTATGAACTGCCGACTCCCATACCCAAGGTCGCTGGGTTCGAGCCCCGTTTGCGGCCATGTGTGTGTGCACTGGGCAAGAGGCCACGTTATATCGCTTGCCTCGTCGACCAGCGATATTCGGGTAGCCGTTATGGGGGGGATATTAATCTAAGTACTGATAGGATTGTGCGGCTTGGCCTGCTGCCGGTGTGAAAGTAATCATAGTCAAGGCAGGTATCATATCCGGTCTCCAGAGACGACAACGGAATAAAAGCGTGAAACTAATGTTGCTGTGAAGAGTCAACTGAATGAATTGCCCTATTGTTACCATTTGTTCCCGGACTGTGAGCCCGAGGACTATATCTCCTACCACACCTGCCTGATGAAGCGAATGATTGTGACGATTTCCTGACGGCAGCGTTATAATAATAGCACAGCGCCGTGGAGTCCTTATAGATGGCGCTTTATAAAAGCCGTATATATTATCATTGTTTATTATAGACCTATAATAGTGAAAGAAGTGAGAAAAACAGTTTTTAAATAGGGCGCGCGATTGTGAAAAAATTCGTGGATCCCGACATATTAATATACATCTGAAATGTACAAAGGCGGTTTTCTGAATATGACGCAATGGTGTTTTTGAATTTCTGGGAAAATTATTAGTTTCTGACTTCACAGGTCAATTGAACAACTTTAACTTCTTTAATTACATGGGCATAACCAAGGTACCTTCCGATTTCCGCAGATTGCATCTCCCAATGACAGTCTTAAAGCTCACGAACGTGAGATTTGAGTACGTCTACCATCAAAATGCATATTGACTATGTTTCCTAGACATGCAGCATACGTTTGGTTTTGAAAACCGTTTTATTATGGCGATACAAACGAAATTGGTATTGGTTTAAAAGTCCTTTTCACATAATAGAGAAAAATATATGGTGGTTTTTTGCCTGATTCTTGCTTTAAACTCTCTTCGGGATTAACAAAAATGCATTACTCTCCTTCTACAAATTCTGCTCATCAAGCTTTTCAGTTATCTCAGTTCATTTTTGTCAAAAATGCTATAATAATGTCGTGCATTGTATCTTTTATGCTTTACGGTTGGCCTGTCAATTGATTCTAATATGTTGTGAACACTTGACATAGTTTACTAAAAAACCATTAAAATAGGATAAGTACATATTTGGCCAAGTATTCAGGCAATTTCAGCGAAGTATTAAGAGAACACAAAAGGGCTAGTTTTGTAATCGTGCGATTATTAAGTATTCACAGCGTGTAATAGGAACAGACACAATAATCAAAGTAGCTCGAGTCAACAAAGAGAAATATGTGAAGTCAGCAGCAAGGTTTATATTAGAGGCTATATTAAAGGGACACAATGGCATGAACAAATAATTAGATATATTGAAATTAACCCTTACTGAAATCACTTCCACAAATTTGAAAACAATTTGGGTGTTTAAATTTTGTAAAAAAAAGGAAAGGTAGCTAATATCATTTTCCTTGTCAGCTTTACTTCTCAGCCAAAGATGCTGACGTTACTGCCAGCATTTTATCAAACTTGAAAAGCATGCACTCATCAGCTCACTGACCATTGCTATTGTATATGTGTTAATCCCGACTAATCTACCTTTCACTTGTCAGATCAATAACTTACTACAAGCCTGAAGTACAATGTCTGAATCCCAGTCTGAATGCTTTCGAATTGTGTCATGAAACGTGCTAGGTACACTGTAAATTCTGGCAAGGGTGTCAACACCTTGATTTTCTGTGGCAGGAATTGCCACAAACTGCCACAAACTCTTGCTGTTTTTACTGAATGTAACATCCAAATTGTTTTTAAATTTGTGAAAGTGATTTCATTAAAGGCCCATTTCATTATGTCTGAATATTTTTTCATGACATCATGTCCCTTTAATGTAAGCGCATAATGCACCTTAAAAAACCATGACAACGTCATTGTAATCAGTGGACAAAGATCTGACGTATGTGTTCATTGCATTAAAGGCCGACTCAGAGATTTCCCGATGAGGGCGCCCTCAATTTTCAAACAAATTGTGTTTTTTTGCATGTACATAATGCTTTTCCATACACTAATCACTGTGTGAAATAGCTAAGCTCAAATCGAAGTCCTTCATATAGAAAATCACATCTTTGTTTAAAAATTCCGGATCCGGAAATTTTGTTATACACAGTATCCTATGGCACTGTTATATACACATAAATGTTTACTGCATAAAAACGAAAATTCCGATTCATCTCAAACTTTGGAATTGAGCATTCTAGGTGACTATATTTAGTTCTAGTTGACTATTATTAATTAATATATTTAAAAAATTATATTCAGAAATCTCTGAGTCAGACTTTAAACAACAACGAGAATAGCAATAACAACAACAGCAACGATTTTCTCTATTTTTTTGCTTTCATTGATATTGTCATGTAATTTCAGTGATTTAAAACAAAAAGATCTTAAAAACTTGTCCCATTATAGACTTCATAGAATTATAGACTTTCTATTTCTGTTCAACTGGAAATACCATGCTGACATAAATTGTAAATGTCTATTCGATTCAGGAAGTGAAGCATGTTATGCGCAATTCGCAAAACAATGGACTTTTAATAGCAAATTAACATACACACTTGGGATAACTCATTGCCAGATACATAAGCCTCGAAACGTTCGAAATTCTTCAGACTCTAAATGCACCTTACATTTCCTATGAATTCCGACCCCAAAGATACTGAAACTACCTGTAGTAAAGTAGAGTACAGTTTAGTAAAGTCATGTAAGTACAGTAAAGTACTAAGTTTAGTATAGTTACAAAGCAATGCCCACTAATCTCTATATGTACAAGACGAATTGCTTGAAATCAGCTATGGTTTCCGAGATTGGCCAGCTTTAATTACCAAGCTTTTGTAATTAAGAAAATTGACTTTCATAACAAAATTATAAAAGCAACTTTAGGGTGGTTGTTTTACAGAGGCTAAGGAGGATTGTCAGGGACCTATACCGTATCACGTATGGTTCATTATGGTGCAGCAATGGTTCATTCATCTTTCACTGCATATGCATTGCGGTGAGTTGCGTTGCCCCATATAGACGTATGTCTCTGCAGAAAAGATGGTCTCTGGTTGCCCGAACTCAGAGGCCCGAACTGATGCAGTCTCTGTGCAAAATACTAGATTGTGGTATATATTGCGCAATAAAGTTAACTTAATTTTAACTGGCAGTGAGTTGCGTTGGAATGTGGCAGAAGGATTAACCTTTTACCAGGACCTGTGGTAGACAATTTCCTGGGGCTTGCACACCAAGACTTTAGCAGTAAAGATTAGCTTGTTGAGACATGCTGCCAGTACTATTTTTTGGGCAGACCAGATGATATCGGGTTTCAATGAAAAACAACCTAGAGGCGAAAAATTATGTCTAGAAATCAAGGGTAGGTTCCGGCCAGAATTGCCATGTCTCGCTAACTGTTAGCAATGGTTCAGCTTCATTTTGCTAAAACAATAAAACCACTGAACCACACCACATCTGGGCTAGAAGTAGCCCAAAGTCCAGGGAAGTGTTAAGGGAACGAAACTGTGTAGTAAAGTACGGTGCAGTACAGTACAGCAAAGTACAGTACAGTGCAATTTATTTTTTGCTTGTTGATGAGGTTGAATAGATTAAACCATTCTCTGAGTAGCCAACTGCCCAACAAAGCCTGCTCACGGGATACTCTTTATTCATGGCTCATTTAAAATAACTTGCAGAGTTTATTACCTCAATCACCGGTCAAGAACTTTATTTCTTTAAGCATTTGATGATAATAGAATCAGCAAATTTTAGCCAAATTATGGTATTTTTGCCGCCATTTTGGGGTTTTTTTATGTCAAAAATCAGGTTTGCCCAAAATTCTGTATTTAGAAGAAGATATTTATGCAACACAAATGATGAATAGTGTGCATGAAACTATTTTTTTTATTTTGACCAGGGATGTACCGTGTCCTAAGTCATACCAAATGAAATGCAGGACTTGACTAACTGAAGAAACCACGCAAGAGTCCCCATTAAGATTTGAACCAAGGAACCAAGTTGTACGCTTGGACTTACAAATACATCCGACCCGGGCATCCGACTCCTCCTTGGTCTAAGCTATAATTTCACCACGTAGTATAACTTTGGAGCAACACATCGTAATTTCCTAATTAAGATGGGATATTTGTTGACTTTTAAACACCATAGTTTCTAGGTAGCCAAAGTGGTAGCTAGTTTAGCATAACCCAATTTCACAAAGCCTTGGATTTTTTTTTTAATTCGGCTCTTGAAAATTTTGGTGCATTTAAACCCCTGAAATTAAATCCTGAGTTAATTTATACGCAATGCAACTCAATAATTGGTATTGACACATTTGAAAACATCGTATACGTTTCTCATTAAGATAATGTTGTAAATGTGTTGACAAGGGCGATATTATGAGTATGATGTTCCCCACTGGATGGGTTTGCCCTTTACAAGATCCCTTACCATGGAGACACATATGACGTATTTGGACCAGTTTGACGCTTTAAGCCGCTTTGGCTTAGATTGTACATAATTTATGGACAATTCATTGTCACATTTCCTTAAAGCGGTATATAAAATAACATACCTATCATCAGTAATACTTCATGCAATTACAGTAATGTGAGCAGAGAAGCTTTTAATAACTATGCTTTACTATATTTAGTCATGTCTTCCATCATTCCGTTACTTAAGGGGTATTTTTTTTTACATTTATTTTCAGCCACAGTCGTCAGATACCTAACCAAACGGTTCATCTACGAGTATGACCCTACATTAGGTATGTATTGGGTGATCAGTTCTTCATCCATTTCCTGATCTGTTTGACCGTATTCATCACAGTGTCTGGATGACCTTTATTGGAGTAATAAGATCGATGTTCTGGACTTTTTTGGTTTATTTAAAGGGGCATGAGAACATATTCTAAGGATTCTTTTTTAAATCCTTAAATTTCCACTTATTTATTGTAGAACGCCAAAGAAGAACGTTTGTGATGTTTGTAGGACAAAGCAGGTAGAAATGTATACTAAAACCAACGTTTTAAACTTGCCTTTTCGTTTTACAGTAGCGGCGCCCTCTCCAATATTCAAATAACATCTTTTATTAGCATTTGTAGAACGTTGATTATTGCTTAGGCATAACAGATTTTGTAATTGATTTTAACAAAACCATCACATTTATCCGGTTGGATTTGACCAAAATCAACTCAAATTTAAAAAAAACCAAAGTTGAATTAATGCTTTTGCCGACGATTAACAAATTCTTACTTTCAACACCTTTAATAATCAATTTGTCCTAAAGTAGGATCATCTTCAGAGTTGGAAAGCTCGCGTATAAAGCATGCCCTTGTATAGTCATTTGTATGGAGAAACCCCATCGGGACTTCCAACATCCCAAATGAGATTTGCTCTTTGATGGACATCCAGGAGAAAAACACAAACAAATGTGCTCGAATCTACATCGTTTCAATGAAATCATTGAAAATACATTTTCTGTCTAGTGATAAACAAACTATGTGAAGCGTGTAAATAGGGCAATCGTATTATAGAAAGTATTTTTACGGAAGTGCAAATCGGATTTCTGATTTGCCTGGAGCAGAATCCAATCCCATGGTGCTCTTTGTGTGGATATTACACGTCACGTGACTTCCTGCAGCGCACAATCAATTGCATTAAAAGATGTGACTTTTATGTTCTTTGCTTGAAAAAATATCACCTTTTAAGCAATGTTGGGGACGATCCCAGAAGTCGTTCTCCGACTTCCAGTGCGGGATTTGAATTGCATAAAAGAATTGCATAAAATGAACGTGCTCCAATTTTTTGTCACTTGGAATTAGAGCGTCCCTAATTCTAATACGAGTACAAGTAGAAGCATTTGCTATAAGCACTTCACATATAATACTACTTCACCGGTATCTTGCCTGGGAAATCGAAGCCATATAACCCAGTGTTACAAGACCAGTGCCTTCAACCATTATCTCTTCTCGATCTCCGGCGTAAGGTTTGCGTTTAAGGCAAGCTAAAAAGGCCGTAACGTAATGCTCACAACGCGTTGCTTTCTTAGCAACTCGTTGCTCTCCGAAAGCTTCCGAAAGCAACACGTTGCTTAGCCAGCCAATCAGAAAAGTAAAAAAGCAACGCGTTGCTTTCTGATAGTACTTAAGCAACGCGTTGCTAATAAAATCAACGCGTTGTTAATATAAGCAACTTGTTGATAATAAAAGCAACACGTTGCTTACATTAGCAACACGTTGCTAATAAAAGTAACGCGTTGCTTAGAGATTTAATCGGAAAAGGTAAAAAGCCACGCGTTGCTAATAAAAAGCAGCGCGTTGCCAATGAAAGCAATGCGTTGCTTAGTCAACTAATCAGGAAGGTGAAAAGGCAACGCGTTGCTAACTTTGCTTAGCCAACCAATAAAAAAAGTAAAAGCAACACGTTGCTTTCATTAGCAACACTTTGCTAATAAAAGTAACGCGTTGCTTAGGATTTAATCGGAAAAGGTAAAAAGCCACGCGTTGCTAATAAAAAGCAAAAAGCAGCGAGTTGCTAATGAAAATAACGCGTTGCTTAGCCAACTAATCATGAAGGTGAAAAGGCAACGCGTTACTAACTGTGCTAAGCCAACCAATCAAAAAAGGGTAAAAGCAACACGTTGCTTTAGCCAACCAATCAGGAAAGAGAAAGCACTGAAAGCAACGCGTTGCTAAGAAAGAAACGCGTTGTGAGCAACACGTTATCACCTTTTAGCTTGCCATGAAATCTCGCCACACTGTGAATAAAAGTGTTGTTGTTGTAACACTTCAATCACATACACTACACCGGTAATTTAGAAGATTCTATTATTTTATGCACATAAATTGAGGTCAAAACATAATCATCCTTAATTAAGTATGTATATTCTCGTAAAAATGGGAATGGGATAATGTACTTAATTGCATTCACGTATATACAGTCTACCATTTTTTTTCAAAGAACAATGGAATTAGCCAATATTGTGCAAACAATCAATTGGAATTGTTTTACAGACTTTTTACCTTCTGGAGTCAATGATACTTCTTTCCAAGTGGATTTCAGACAATGACGGCTGGCAAATATGTCCAAATTCAGAATATAGTAAACCATGTTAGCAAGTTTTGAGTTTAATAGTGGTGAGCGTATTTACAAGTGAACCCATGGGGTCATTATGGACATAAGGTAATTATCCTGGGGTCATGAATGTCATAACAATGGCTACTTAAAATAGCCCTTAGTAAGGGAACATGTGGTCCAGTGGATATGACTGCCGGCTCATGATCCAAAGGTTGTGGGTTCGAGCCCCGCTGTGGCCAATGTTTTGTGCACTTGGGCAAGGCACTTTACCTCACTTGCTTCGTCGACCCAAGCGATATTCGGGTAGCTGTTATGGGGAATATTACAATCTAAGTGCTGATAGGATTGTGCGCTTGGCCAGCTGCCGGCCTAGATGAAGCGAAATGATTGTGACGATTTCCTGACGGCAGCGTAATAATAATAGGCAACAGCGCTGTGATCTAGATGAAAGCCAATATATTATTATTATTAAAGGTGCAACAAGAGATTTCACATATCAGGTGTCCGTAAACATCGGAAAGTACTGATTTTTGCCCTGATGTAAAGCATTCCATCAAAAATATCCCATCTGAAAGGATTAAGATGAGAAATGTTTCTTTGGTACAAAAATTGTGAAATTTCTAATTTTGTATAGGAGCAAATATGAAATTCGGCCTATTTTTTTATATTGAAATATAAGGAAATCAAAATCGCTATTTTTCTCTCTTTAAGACATTTCTGTAGCCAAATACAAAGTAAGAAATCTATTGAGTGTCTAATCTATGAAATTACTATTATGACAAAATATTTGGATGCCTCAAAATCTCTCGTTGCACCTTTAATCGTATCCATCACAATACGCCTCACTAACACATTTGTAATTCTTGACACTAACGTTAACGTCTGCCATGAAGAAAGATTAATTTTTGTACTTCAAACAAAACACCCTTTTCCTCCCTTTCTTCACAATCAATTCTATGTTCATGTTTTCTCTTCCTCTAAGAGTACAGAGCTAGAGTTCATGCAGAAACAATGTTAAAAATATCCTATCCTATTGGTATGTAGGGAGTTACTTTTTTGTAAGTCATTGACTCTTGTATGAGATTGCCCCAGGCATGTGTTTAATTTTGTACAAACCGCCACTGAAATCATGGTTGTTCAGATGCAGAATTCACCTAACCGACAACAATGGACCATCGATAGAGTAAATGAAGTGGTTTACCATGGAGATTTTAGATACATCTGGACAGGTGAGATGTTTTTGTCACTTGCAACAAGCCGATGTAGTCTTCGATTCTGGGGAACAGTTCAATGTTCCTTTGAACAACACTGTTGGTGCGAAAAGTATAAACCTCTTGCTTTCTGGATTATGTTTGTGATCTCAACTCAAAATAATCGTTACAAGTGTTGCTTTGAATACATCCTCAAACGAGCAGTGGCTTACCCCGGGGGGCAGGGGCAGCTGCCCCCGTGGGAGAATTTTTGCCCCCCCTGAAAAATTAGTGATTTTTACATAGGCCCTATACTATACTAACACATTTTAATATATGCTTGCCCCCCTTAAAATTAGTTCCCCCCTCTGCCCCCCCTGAAAAAAGCTGGTTACGCACTGGCATGTAGAATAATGGCGGCCTTTTATAGCTATTAAAATGTTCGGTGACGAAGATAATAGATAGAAGAAGGATTGGTAACTGTAGTCAGAACATTTTTTGCAAGAGGTTTTGTAAATTACAGAAGTGGAATTGCAATTTCTCGCTAGCCAGTAAAGTTTCATTTCCCATGGCACTTAACTCTAATTCACCTGTGTATTTAGAATTTATCCCTGGTTATTTATAGATGATGTTTGATATCCAGGACATATACAAGGAAGTTTAAGGAGGTGGCCCGATTAAGAATATGTTTTTCATCTTGATAGATGGGTCTTAACTCCAAAACCCCATCTCCCCACCCCATCTCCCGCCCCATCTGTAAAGTTTCGCGCCGATATTTCAATCCGTTTTTCTGTGAGAGCTAAAATGTGATTTTGTAAGCCACATGAGTACTGTGTAATAGTCGACCAAAATGGGCACATTTTCGCTCATACCTTCAACAATATCCTTTTTTACCCTAATATTTCACAGGGTTTAAAAAAAAAAAAGAAAAACAAACATTGAGAAAATAGTAGGCTTTCCTTCTGATACCAAAATGTTGACCACTTCCGGTAAATCTGGGCTTCTTGGGACAGCTATTAGCAATCGGCGGGCCATGGACCTTTAATGCTAGTACATATGCATGGCACCTAACCAGAATACTGTGTCTTCGTCGACGAGCATATTGGATTAGATTTTATATAATAATAATAATAGTTAATAATAAAACACTAAAATGAACGGTTGGGGAATTGAATTATTCCTAGGTTATATGAAGCTCTTATAGTTATTCAAATAATTAATATCTATCTATTTATTTTAGTGGATTAGATTCCAATTTGCATCAAATTAATATTCATAAATCCTTTACTGACTAAAGCTCAAACACTAATGACTTTAGGGGACAGAGAATTTTCCCCTAACGTATTAATGAGTACATAATGAATAGCGTTTTTTTCCCTATAGTCGCACATAAGTCGTAACCACCAGATAACCGGTATTAAAGGCTGACTCAGAGATTTCAAAAATATAATATTTTTGTGTGGTAATTAAAAATAGTCAACTAGAAATAAAGATAACCCACCTCTAAAATGCTCAATCCAAAGTTAGAGATATCAGATCTTTCGTTTTTCAAGCAGTAACACATTATGATATCAGTGCATAGGATACCGTTATAACAAAATTTTCCGGATCCGGAATTCTTTTAAACAAAGGTTGCAATTTTCTATATGAAGGGACGCGATTGGCTTATTTTTCACACAGTGTTATTATATGGAAAGCATTACCGTATTGCAAAACCACAATTTGGTTTGAAAATTGAGGGCCGCCCCAAATCCTCGGAAATCTCGAGTCAGCCTGTACAAAGCTTTAATTTTAATAGCTTGATTTCTAATTTTAATCTAAATTCAAACCATCTCCTTGCAAGTCTGCAAGTCTTGGTGAATTATTTGAGCATGATAAGACAGGTGTTTTAAGTGATTTCATATCAAGTCAGATTCTGCGTGTGAATCTGAAGAAATCGTTAAGTTGGCTTCCGTTTTGCAATCATCACAATTTCTCCAAATTATTTCGATTAGCTGTAGTCTTCTAGATAGCCTTTATAAGCATTGTCGCAACTGCCATCTAAAAAACGGGCAGGGTGGGGTAATCACTGGGAATACGTTTCAAAAGATTGTGAAATATGCTGGCTTAATTTGTCAGCACTTTTTTTAAATCAGCGTTTGAAGTCACTCGGTGTGGGGCACTGTTTGTATAAGAAACAACTAGGATGGACCACAGTCTCATTCTCATCTTCTCAGGACGGGAAATTAAAGGCTGACTCAGAGCTTTCGAAATATGTATAGCGATTAAAAATACCATCTAGAAATAAAGATAGTTACCTAAATCTTTTCTTCACACAGTTTGAGATGAATCGGATTTTAACGTTTTTCATGCAGGCAACATTATGCACTGGTTTTAACATCGCCATAGGATACCGTGTCTAACAAAATTCCTTCTTTTTTTTTTTTTTTTTTTTAAAAAGTTGTGATTTTTATATGAAGGATTCGATTTGAGCTTTTAGTTATTTCACACAATGATTAGTATATGACAGCATTATGTAAATGCAAAATGCCGATTGGTTTGAAAATTGAGGGCGGCCCTCAGCGGTAAATCTCTGAGTCCGCCTTTAAGTGGCTGTCAATTCATGATGATGAATTTGTTGCTGTCATACCTGATTCCATAATTGGAGCGGCCTTATTAAAGGAGAAGGTTTTTTTTGTAAAGCAGCCAATGCAATGTTCCCCAAAAACGCAGCTTGGAAGCTGTTCTGTTTTACAAAATAATCACCCAAAAAGTGTTTTTTTCCTCTGTTGTGGTACAAATTATCTTGTTTGATTGCTTAAGTACAGACACCTTGTTTGAATTTTTTCATCCCGAGAAAGCATTTTCAAAGTAAATGGTTCTCCCGTTGTCAACATTCAGAAGCCGATATCTGAATGTATAATGCAGTGGCTTAATGTACCTTATATGAGTACCTATTTTTAAAAACCCGATTCTTATCCTTAAAAAACCGATATGATACCTGAAGAATTTAAGACATACTCTAGTAGATCATGGTAGATTTGTATGCAAGTCCATACGCTAACTCCTTCGGAATCCACTATTGAAGGCCAGGTAACAATATTTGGGTTGGAACATAAGTCGCACTGCGCCGAGATGGCCACGCCCCTTTTGGGGGGTCACCCCTTTTTAGCAAGTTCTCCGACTGTATCAACAGAACCCGTTGGACCTAGAGGTTTGTGAGAACCACTCAAAATGTGGCACAATGGCCACATTGGGGAGGGGGGGGTCAGCAATAGACGTTTATATCTAAAAGTCCACAGGGTTTTTTTAAAATACTTGTCAAAATCAATTTCATCACGGTTACGGGCACTAAATTATGATTAATTCATACACCTTTATCATGCAAAACATGAAAATAAAGGATTCACCATACATATTGGGTTTTGCTCTAGCCCGGCTCAGGGATAGTTTTTGTGGTAACTAAGAGGTGATCACATACAGGAAATGTCATATTCCTTTCCGTCCTCAAATGGCAGCCCTTCAAAATGTTGTGACCATTGAGCACAATTGGGAATTTTTGGGTGAACAACGTGCATTTTTAAGAGCCTACTTAACGGTGGTCCAACTAAATCGTTGACTTTATATGTGCAAGTGCGATTGCACCATTTGGGGTCTCATTATTTTCGGCGTCATGGGAATTATTTACCAACCAAATACGTCTGCACCTTCATTAGTGGATTCTTGAAGAGTCTAGCTCTGACGTATATTCATACAAAACCACCATGAGCTACTACAGTAAACAAGGTTTTGTTGATAAATTTGAGAGCAAATCATTACGTTTTAAAAGTTGTCCATTGTTTTCGAGTTTCTTGCATCAGTAGCTTTCCAAATTACCCAATACCTACTAAGCCCAATAGACTTGACAACCCTCAATACTGAATAAAAAAAACACAAACAAGAGATTGGAAATATTCCTCCCGTTACCTTTTCATTCACTTTTGAGAGTTTGGTTTCCGAAAGTTGCCACTTGATCTATGAATCGGGTCAACAATCATACCTGATAGAATTTTCACGGCACAAGAATGTCCATTTGAATTGATTTGTTTAACAAAATCACGACTCACGAAATCTTCCCGCTGTGTTTGATAATGTAAATTGTGGAGATTGATATGAAAATTAACTATGACCACCAAGTAAATAGCACACCGAACCAGTGCGCATATCGCGTAGGTGAAATTTCTCTGAAAAGGGCATGCAGCCTAACTCTTTTGTTCCATGTGCGATTTTTTTCGCATATTCTAAGTTTGAGAAAACTGTGACCTCCACATAGGTTTAAGGATCCTTTTCAAAAACTGTTGTAAATTTCCGGTTAATGAAGAATAGTTCCATAACTTTTAACCTCCAATCATCATAAGTATACAAAAAAATAGGATAGGAAAGCGAAGGACGCCTTTCGAACCTAACCCCTATAAATGGATATCTTGCTCGTTCTTCTACCGACCACTGTCGCTCAGTCGGTTAGAGCGTCGTCCTTGTAATACGAAGGTCACCCGTTCGAATCCGGCCACGCGCACATGGTTTTTTTTTTTTTTTTTTTTTTTTTTTTTTTTTTTTTTTTTAATTTACCGTGTTTTTTTTTTCAACACTGTCCGTGCGCTGGCTATCTCTCCAGGGAAAGATTTAAATATATGCAATCCTTGTCTACCTGGAGAACTAAGTACTTTTTACATTTCAAAAAATATATCGATATGTCTAATATACAGTTCAGATGCGATCCGCTAGGAAAGGCGAGGACGGCCTTCGAACCTAACCACTATTAGAAGATGATATCTACGCCTTCGTACGACCCGCTGATAGCTCAGTCGGTAGAGCGTCGTGCAATTAATACGAAGGTCGCCGGTTCGAAACCGGCCACGCGCACATGGGGTTTTTTTTTCAACACTTTAAAAAAAAAACAATCTCCAGGGAAAGATTAATAATATATGCATCCTTGTCTACCTGAGAACTCAGTGTTACAGTTTCGTAAGACATGGTTTTGTCTGCTTCTGTCACAATATACAGGATTTGTGTATTGGCCTTGTCAATCAACAGGCGGACCCATAAAAGGAATATTAGCAAATTTGTCTTAAGTTGTACAATACACTCAAACACTTTGATGCATTACCTAATAAGCATTACCTAATACCGCTAAATCTGAGACGAATATGAATTTAATCCGGAAGAGGCTTGTGTATTATTCGAATCTTGGAATGAGTCCGATGAAGATCAGCCCTATGATTTCTTTGAATTTATAAGATGTAAGAACTCACCCAAACCGAGGATTGTAGTAATCTTAAAAACGAAAATCCCAATATTCCTCATCTAGACTGACATGAAAGGTAACTGTCCACTTTAACATTGTGAACAGCTGGGAGGGGAGGCATTTTATATATAACAATTAAGTGCTGCCAATGACTTCTTTCATTGTTTAAAATTTATTTTATTGGTCTTTCCAACCCATCGAGCTCAGTAAGTATGACAAATTATGTGATTTTTCCGTAACTGACCCATCTGACACACTAC